>BQNB010021136.1:0-64607 GCA_026074375.1 Tanacetum coccineum | reverse complement strand
AATATGAAACCCGGTTTAATTTGACCCGTTTTTTCGGCCGGAACCGGTTCAACCGGTTGACCCGGCCGGGTCGAACCGGTTGACCCGGCCGGGTCGAACCGGATTTCAAAACACTGCTTGTAAATATAAAAAATCAATAGGAGAAACACCTTCACACGTTAGCAATAATTAAATGTCGATCAAAATACTTGTAACTTCTAAGAAAAACTATGGGAATTAGATCATTTTATTAGAGGATAAAAAGGATTAAGCATATTTTGTATGCCTAATGTCCGTTAGGGTTTCATTCATGTAACTTCTTATATATTGTGGTCAATAATAAATCATAACATACGGGGTTTTATCATTGTCTAACATTATTAGAGGATAAAAATGCCCAAGCCCGATTTGTAGGCTTAGGGTCCGTTAGTGTTTCATTCATGTAACTTAATGATATATCGTGGTCAATAATAAATCATAACCTACGGGGTTTTATTATTGTCTAACATGGTATCAGAGACCTAAGTATCAAACCTAAGTGACTATGTTGAGCCGCCTCTCATAGACCGCTCCGTCAAACCTTGACCATCCCCTTTAGCCTATTCAAAGCAAATCTGCTTTAACTTTTGTCCCAAAAGTCCTATTGAAAGTCTAGTCCGATTGAAGAAGAAAAAAAAAGGGACGTTGGAAGGTTTATGGTTCATGATATGTATAGCAGGTTATGATTCATCCATGGGATTTGTACGTGGCTTAGCGCAAAAGAGAAAGAGATAAAAAAAAAAGTTTCATGGAGGATGACTGCCAAGAGGTTTGGGTTAGACATTTTTTCTTTTTGTCCGCTTTGATTTTTGTTCATTTACTTTTTATGTTGCTGATGAAGAAAAAAAAGTTTTATTATTTGTTTTTTAGTCGATCGTTGGTACTGCATTGTTACCAGTCGACTACAGTCGATCGTTGGTACGGTTTTGTTACCAGTCGCTTTGGTCGATCGTTGGTACGGTTTTATTACCAGTCGACTAAAGTCGATCGTTGGTACTGCTTTGTTACCAGTCGACTAAAGTCGATTGTTGGTAGGGTTTTGATACCAGTCGACTAACGTTATGCTTTTATTATGTTAATGTTTTGTGTTTTTTCTTTTCTAGTTTACTACTCCGGTCCGAGCTTTTGCGATTTCGCTGCTCAGACTGCGGAGGAGTATTAGAGGATAAAAAGGCTCAAGCCCGGTTTGTGGGCATAAAGTCCGTTAGGGTTTCATTCATGTAACTTCTTATATATTGTGGTCACTAATAAGTTATAACATACGAGGTTTTATCATTATCTAACACATTTGACCCATCAATATTTGAGTGTGTCCATCAAACAATTGGTTGTTGTTTCAAATCTTCTTAAAAATTAACATATGTGAATCAATGACACATGGGTGTGCGACTGTGCGTAACTAAAATTTTACCGTCCAGAAGAAAAGAACTAACAAATTTCTAAGATACAAGAATGCTATCTTAGTGTACTCGGGGCTAAAGTAACTACCTTTTTGAATTGTACGTAGCCAACGAAATACATTGGTATTTCAATACATATCGTATTTGCATTCTATCCACGTCAGTTTTCAAATAGACTAAGGCCTGTTTCTTTTTCTTTACCAGTTTCGAAAAGGTCTCCTTTTGCATAATGATACTTGTTTGTGAAAGATGTGATATATTGATTGAATCCATTGTCAATTACATAAGATGTCATGTCTATTTATAATAGAACATCGCTTGGTAAATAAGCTAACATAACCTTAAACCTAATGGACCTTAAACCCGTGATTAGGCTTGGGCCTTATTTAGCCTATCATCTAACACTCCCCGGCAGTTCGAACGGGAGGCTTTTGGACGTACGAACTGGATAGAATGTTGAAATCGCTTTCTTCTTGTCTTCTTTTCTTCTCCTCCTCTTTATTGTTTCCTTTGCACAAAGATCGACTTGTATTTGGCGACATAATTATATACTGCTTCGCGGTTTCCTCTATTTTTATGACTTTTTTTTACGTCATGGCTTACTTTGCCTTTAAGAGGAAGCGGCAATTTGGTGATCAACTTTGTTGTCAACACATTGATCTTCAACAACAAAGAAAATTATATGAGGAAGAAAAAAAAGAAATATGGTGGAAGGCAATTGACATATTTTTTTTTTTTTGACGGCTAGAGTTTAGGGTTTATGTATTGGATACAAAAAACAAAATCCTAATTAAACAAAAAAAATAAAGCGAAAAGAAAGGAATCCCTTCGGATCATCGGCAAGCCGATAACCGGAGGATAGCAAATTTTCTTGGTGGATCTAACCTAAAGCTCTAATACCATGAAAGATGTGATATATTGATTGAATCCATTGCCAATTACATAATATGTCATGTGTATTTATAATAGAACATCGATCGCTGGGTAAATAAGCTAACATAACCTTAAACTTAATGGACCATAAGCCCGTGATTAAGCTTGGGCCTTATTTAGCCTATCATCTAACAGATTGCAGTTGATCCTTTATGAAAATATTACGTTTCTTTTTCTTGCTTAATCACAAACACTAATAAAGTAAATTACTATTTTAACCTTTATTAAATCAATGTATATAACTATACATTCCATCATCAGTAATCAATTTCGTTGTATATCCATGTTCGATTTGTATATGGAACCCAGATTTGGCTTTGCTAATATCAAAGTAAAATTTATAAATTTAAAGAATATGTATGTAGAACACAAAATCCATGAAAACCCATGATGGCATATCAATAAATCACAGATCTGACCTTGTTTTCTTATGACCAAACCATAATAAAAAAACAAAACCTCTATTTTGGTAACCTTTTTTTTCACACCTATTATTCCACCATTAATGAAAGTTAAAGCTTTTAAGCAATTAATAAAACCTTGAGGAGTGTGACATAAGAGTGAAGAAGTGAGGAAGAAACAAAACTATGACGAGAAAGCTACCAACGAGATGGAGGTCGGCGGGAAGAAAGTGGTGGTGAGCAGCGCTGGTGATGACGGAGGTCGACGGGAAGGAACGGGTGGTAAGAGAGGATTATGTGGTGGCAGTTGAATGTTGTTGATGAATATTATACTATATACTTAAAGGGTAAGATCGTTCCCTCGAGGCATATTTAATGCAACCGGTTATCACCGGGTTAAAATGCTACCCCGCCCGACCCAGGTTAAATGCATGCAACCCAATCTACTCAAACACCATTGTTGAACACATGTCGTCTTACTCATCAAAACCCACCAGAAACTTCTATCTAATCTTACCCACTCCGATTCACCTACAACATGTCAAACAAAGGAACCCGCAGAAGATTGCAAACACAAATTGGTACCCACACACACTGCACATAGACCTCTTCAGTTTTATGTGAAGAACAAGAGGATTACAAAAGAAAACCAAATGGGTATTTTTTTTTTAAATTTTTTTTCTAATAGTGGCTTTAGACAATTTTGGATTTTGATTGGTTCCTATAATCATATATCTCATTTAATGGAACCAAATCTGCATGTCTAATCTATCGCTATATTGATAATGTCTTTTATTCCAGGTTCGTAAACTGTGTTATCAGTGAGTTGGTGTGGGAGTTTTATGCTTCTAGGTTTGTTTTCACTTATTACTGTTTTTTCCATACTAATAACATAACATGTGTTCTTTGGGAGCGAGTTGGGGATGCATACAATGTGTTTGTTAGAATGTCAAAGGCACAAGAGTGTACAAATTGGTTTTAAAATTGTTTTATAATCAATGGTTAAAACAGTTGGAAAATTGCATTGTGTTAATTGTATAAGATGGAAAGTAAACCATTTTAGAATTGCATCAGCTAAGTTATATGGTTAATTTTGAATTTGAATATGGAAAGTAGCACAATCGTTTTATAAGGGTCTAATTTTCAAAGGATTTCAGTATGGTTTAAGTATGCTCTTGGTAAGTAAACAAGCCATTTAAATACAAAATTGCAAAACATGTTTGGAAATAAAAGTTTAGTTGCACAATTGTGGTTCTGAATGTTCATTTGAGAAAGTTTGTGAATTTATGGGGTTTGTAGGCTGATTATAGATTCTTTATTTTAATAATCAATCGATTATCAGTGCTAATGAATATGAACCCAAAGACTAGGAATTCAGAGGTGCTGACATCACTTGGGCTACAAACCCGGGTCATGCACAACTAAGATCACGCTGTAAGCTCTGTAAGCTCTCTTCGTAACCATTTTACGCATTTTTATTGTCAATTACATATTGCTTTTCTAAAAACTTGATTGTGAGGTATTAGGTAAATGTAAATTATCTGCCCTTTTCTTAGTAGGTTGATTTGGTTATGTGATCATTAGATAATCAGTTTTGATGTTGTATATTAAGAACTAAAATTTTAACATTTTACTATTTTACCGTTGAGGTCGTTAAATGATCATAAACGCCATACATACGCCCACACGAGTGCCCATTTTAGCAAGCAAAACCTTAGTTGCTTTTCCATAAATGCATGCTTGGCATATACCATCTGTCTGGGTGTGTTGGGGATAGGGGTGATGCAACGAATAAGCCATAAGCCGGCTATATGAAACATAAACCCAAAACCAAATAAGATGTAAGCCGGCTATATAAGCCGAAACAAACACCCTCGGTGTTCTAAGTTGTGTCAATTGTGCATTTTCCACTTGGAACAACTTTGCCTAAGGTTTCATTCAAGTGAAACACACCTTCGTTAGCCGTGTTTTCCTAGCATAGATAGCCATTACCTTCTTTTTACTTTTGTTGCGGGATGTTTCAGGCGGGTGTTTATAGTTTATTCATGCTCATCAATTTTTTTCTGTCTTTTATTGTACACAGCCTCTTTCGGTTCGTATTTAAATTCAACGCTATTAAGAAGCCGTCCAGACCTTTGGCAGGATATAAGATTGTGTGTGCTGATACCAAATGCATCTATTGATGCACTTGAGGTTAATGGACGGGACTGTGGTTGGGCCACTGAATACCAGAGGCAGAACAATCATGTGATGAGTAAGTACAACTAAGATTAGGCAATTTATTATATAGAATTTTCTAAACACTATTTACATCCAACAAAAACTAAATTTAGAAAAGGTTTGCACTGTTTTAAGCTTTTCCAACAAAGCGACACTTACAGACAGACATCTGCAAATATATGCAGGCCGTACGTTTCACATGTAAAGCAATGATCATAGACATAAAGATGAACAGAGAGTGTGGCATGTGCTTAATTACACATACCTTTTTCCATTAAAAACGGACTTAAATGACCAAAAACAGACAAAAACTGCCAAATATATGTTTGTTTTGCATTTGTATTGTGCAGGAAACGGATATCACACAAAAGGACGAAAAACAAAGCCAAAAACGACAAAACTGAGCACGGAATGGAAAAGTGTGAAAAGACAAAGCCAAATCCAAGTCAAAAAGTCAACAGAAAAGTCAAACAGTCAAAGTCAAAGTCAACCCCGACAAAGTCAAAGTCAAAAGAAAGTCAAAGCAAAGAAAAATATAACTTGAGGGACTGTAATTGCCAATTCCCAAAGTTATATTACAAAGGAAACAAAGACAAGGGCTGAATTTGCAATTTAGTTAAAATACAAGTAGAGGGGGCATTCCTGCCAACCCCTCATACTTGTATTACAAAAAGGACTGATTTTGCAATTACACTTATAAGGTTGAGGGACCACTTTTGCCAACCTTC
Source organism: Tanacetum coccineum (assembly GCA_026074375.1). Lineage (NCBI taxonomy): Eukaryota > Viridiplantae > Streptophyta > Magnoliopsida > Asterales > Asteraceae > Tanacetum > Tanacetum coccineum. The sequence goes on along the minus strand of BQNB010021136.1, from coordinate 58,907 downwards.
CAAACTCTCAACACCACAAGGACTGATTTTGCAAATACTCTTAGAAGAGTGAGGGGCCAAACCTGCCTTATCACCAAACATTTCCCTCTTCCCCAAAATCAAACTTTGATAAACCCTAACCCTAACCCACTTTCCCGCCATAGCTCACCCCCCATTTTTATTCACGGGATACCCTCCCCTCTTTCCCAAAACACTCAATCTCCACCCTTTACCCAGACAAAGCCTAAACCCCCACTCCACTATCACCCCCATTGCCAAGTTGGCAATCCCACAATGATCAAAGCAAAATCAAGGGCTCGGATTGCTTAAATAGAAACACAAACCAAATTCAATGGCTGAGATAGAGACTGTGAAGAGTCTCACAGAAGAAGCACAAGAGAAAGAAATTCAAGAGCTATTTTCTAGTATAAATAGATAGATTGTAAGCCTTCAATGGCATGGAGAGTTTTGAATTTTGTAATCTTTTAAAATTTGTGTTTTAGCATTGTATCTGTTTTTTTTTAGAAATTAATGAAGTATTTAAGTTTCAATTTTTAAGCTATTGAAATTTTCAAGAATATATCACCAAAAAAAAATATACCACAGCTTATATCATTGGATGATTGGTCAAAAATGGATGGACACATGGGTATGAAATGTTTCAGAAACAATTGGACTAGGGGTGGTTAGGACTAGTTTAAGCTATGATAAACGAACAAAAAACGTTTAAGAAAAACCTAACAATTATGAATTTAAGCTAAAAAACGAAAGCACGAATCCCGGACCAAAGGGGGGAAAGAAAAAGAAAAAAAGAAAACATTAAACACCTTTAAAATACCCTCTAAAGAAGGAAATTTTTGCTGTTAAAAATACTTACGGGACAAATAACGAAGAATGAAAAAAGACTATAGACCGAAAAAACGGAGTTGTTTGACCAAAAAAAACGAGTCAAGACAAAATCCCGGCCCCGGACCGTTCTTTAAAAAACAAAACGTTGTAAAAATGACCCTACGACAACACTTTCTATTTTTCCTACAAACTCGACTGACAAAATAAAATTTTCTAAAAACAGCAAGAAAATATTTTTTGATAATTTTTGTATTTTTTATGAATTAAATAAACTTTTAACGAAATTAAATTATAAAAAATATTAAACTATTTCGAAAAATTCTGAAATTTTTTCTAAAAATACTTTACACTATAAGGATCCTACGAAAAATAAGAAACAAAAAGTTTGCTTAAAAAATAAGCCCCGAATAAGCTATTTCAGCTTATAAGCTTTTAAAGCCAAAACACCCTTATAAATTAAATCCCTTGAGTCTTTAACGAAAAAGACCCAAGGGCGCAGTGGTAGAGTGTGTGTGTAAAAGGGGGACTGTATCGCTTGGTCCCGGGTTCGAGTTATTGCTCACCCGGGCCAAGTTTGGACATTTGGTCGAAATAAGCTAAGCTAAGGGCTAAAATAAGCAAAAGGGCTTAAACTAAACCTAGGTAAGCTAAAAGAAGGCTAAATGCTTAAACCTAATAAGCTGTTGAAACAGCTTATGATGACAGAAACAAGAAAAAAAACTTAAAAAGGCTAAAAAGCTTAAAGATATTGGACAAATAAGCTGGGAAAAAAAAAGCTCAATAAGCTAAACAACTATTTATACTAATCTAAAAAGCTAATAAGAGCTAAAATAAGCTAGTGACATAAGCTAAATGAGCATAAAGAAAAAAATAAGCAGTCCCTATACCTAAGGCATTCAAAAACAGTTAAAAGCCAAGTTTGGGCTCAAAAATAAGCCATCAAACAAGCTCATTAAAGTCTGAAACTTAGAGGGCTTATTTAAGAGCTTATGAACTCTTAAAATAAGCCAAAAACTTGGGCTTAAGAACACTAAATGACAAAGAAAAAGGGGCTTAAAATCTCCCCTTTGCACCAGGGGAGATTTAAGCTAGCCTTGAGGGGCTTATTTGACAGCTTAAAATAAGCTGTCAAATAAGCTCAAATTGAAAAGAAAACTAAAAACAGATAAAGTGCCCTAGCTTATGGACTTGTGCACAAATTTTTAGCTTTTAAAAATCAAATTTTACTTGGCTGTTTTTTATGGTTGAAAAGGTCTTTGGGTTTTTTTTTTTGTTTTTTTTTTCTTTATTTTTTTTTTTTTTCACCCATACATCCACCAACTTTATTTCAACTGACGAAACTTTTTTTTTTTTTTTTTTTTTTTTTTTATTTTTTTTTTTTTTTTTTGGTTTTTTTTTTTTTTTCTTTTTTTTTTTTTAACACCAACTTTTTTTTTTTTTTTTTTTTGTTTGTTTCTTTTTAAAAACTGTGACAAAAAGAGACTTGGGTGTTTTTGACTTACAAAGTCAAAAGACAAGGGAGTTTTGACAGCTTCTTAACACTCTCAAAACACACTCTTTTTTGACACTTGAACTCACACTCACAAGTGCTCTAACCTAACTAAGCATTGTGATTGTTTATGAAATATTATCAGTCTCAAAGAGGTTTCATAGCCATTTGAAAACAAATTCCCCAACTAAAATCTTTTAAAACAGTTTAAACTAGCTCACGATTGTGCTTAACTGACTAAGTGACCATAACCCAAAGATAAACCTTTTTTGAATGTTTTAAGGCTTATGCCAAACACCCCTTTACTTTAAGCTGTCAAACTAAAGTGGACTTAAAATCTATTTTAACACTAAAATTATTAAAACCTTTTATCTACTCTTACTAATATTACACTAATTAAGCTATTTTGACCCTAAAACTTGCAGCTTATTAATGGAAATAAGCCACTTTCTCTCCTAGCCCTTTACACTAATATTGACAGTTTTAAAAGATAAACTAAGATTATACAAAATTTATTCAATGAAAACTTAAAACAGATAAATAACAAGTCTAAACAACATGTTTGCAAAGAATTGACAGGAAATGAGAGTAAATAAGCAAATGTTTTAAGTTAAAATTAAGCTAGAATGAAATTTAGGAAATGAAACCTTGGTTTTTTGTTGTCTCAGAACCAAGCCACTCTATCTGAGTGAGTGGCTTAAAAACTTGAAACCTAATGGCACCTTGCCTCTATTCCCTGAGCTAAAAGCTCAATAAGCTAATATTAGCTTATTTCTTCATAAGCTTCCAAAATCAAACTCAATTGAACATTTATGAATTAAATTCAACTGAAAACAGTATTTAAGAGCTTTTAACAAGTTTTAAACTGAATTTGAGCTTATTAACAAGTATAAGCTCAAAAGAGCTTATGAGAGCTTATTAGGTAAAAAGAGCTTGAATTTGCATTAAAACTGAGAATTACAAGTACATAAAAGAAATTAGCTAAAAAAAATACTTAAACTATTTTAAAAACTACACTGAAAACTACTTGCCACAATGGCTGTTACAATGCTCTTTAAATAGGAAGCAAATTCGACTATGCTTGTGTCTTCTCTTTCTTGTCTTGTGCTTTCTTGTAGACACACAAACACAGGTGTGTTTGTTTTGTGAGAGTGTTCACAGCCTCTAATCTTGGCCCTTCAATCCTTTAAAAATCAATCTTGGTCGTCGACATGGGCTTAGGGAGTTGTGAGATTGCCAACTTGGCAATCTTACAGCTGGGAACTTAGTGGAGGAGGGGGGAGATGATTAACCATGGGGAAATTGAGGTTACAGGGTAATAGGGGTGAAGTTAACTCGTGATTTTGTCCTGGGTTTTTGTGTTTTAAAAATGGCGGGAAAAAGGGTTGTTATAAAAGGTAAGTGACAGGGATGAGTTTGGGGATTTAGCACAAATGGTCCTTGAGGGATATAGGTAACATTGCACCCATGGTCCTTGTGGTTAAATAACTTTGGGGACTTGGCAAATCAAGTCCCCAAGAGTTATATGTTTCTTTGCATGAACCGTCCTTGGGTGTACAAGTCTTTGGACATGGCAGGATTGGTCCTTAGAGTAAAACTTTGCCAAAATGGCAGTTTAGTCCTCCTCTTCCTTTTTCTTCTTTTCTTCTTATAAATACAAGTTTAGGGTTTGGCAATTTTAACCCTCAAACTTATATTTCTAGACATGTTGACTTTTGGATTTGTCGGGGTTGACTTTGACTTTGACCAGTTGACTTTTCTGTTGACTTTTTGACTTGATTGACTTTTCGGCTTTGATTTGGCTTTGTCTTTCACAGTCTTTTCCATTCCGAGTCCGGTTTTGTCGTTTTGGCTTTGTTTTTCGTCCTTTTCTTAGTTATCCGTTCCTGCACAATACAATTAGCAAAACAAGCATATATTTGGCATTTTAAGTCCGTTTTTGGTTATTTTAGCTCGTTTTTAAAGGTAAAAGGTATGTGTAATTAAGCACATACCAAGGTTCATCAACGGAAGATTCAACGGTTTTAGCTTCACCGAGTTTGAGTTCTTTCCTAACTCTAGGCAGATATTGTTCTTGATTTGGGAGGGGGGGTGGTGGTTCACTGTTCAAAATTGCTTCTAGAAGTAGGATGTCCCCCTCAGGATCCGGATAAGTTGGATCAACTTCAGATGAAGTTGGATCATCTTTTAGAGCAAGAAACGAATCTGCTTCTTCAAATAAAAGAAAATCACTGTCCCCGAAAGGAGTGAGATTTGGAGAAGCAGTAGAAACAATAGGCTCAAGATATGGAGTGGGATTGCCACTCGCGATCACGTTTGAAAATCCTAGGACCTCTTGAGAATACTCGCATCCCAAGCCATTATCAATGACGTCGATTTTGTATTACCGTCATATGGTTGTAATCAGTTGTGTACTTGAAGTTTAGGTCCAAAATTGAATATTGATGGCCTCCTTGCCAACACGAAGGGTAATCTCACCTTCAAACAATATCAAAGCATGACTTGTTTTTCAAGAAACATCGCCCGAGAATTAAAGGGAACTACTGGGGTCTGGTTCAAAATCAACAACCACGAATGTCAGAGCAGGAAATTGGAATTTTCCACATTTACAAAGACATCTTCAGCGATACCGATCGTGTATTTGTTTTGTATGTTTAGTGAATCGAACGTCCAGCTAGTTCCTAGTGTCATGCAAGTCGGGGTCATACAGGAAGAGATAGATGTTCCATACAGAAAAGGGCAAAATAAGCTGCTAGGAGTCAATTGAGCTTATTAAATAAGCTCAATAAGCCTAAAAGAGAAATAAGCAATCCTACACTAAGGGTCTCCAAGTTTCTTTGGTAACTTGTTGAGGATAACCGCTGAACAGTTCTCATTTAAAGGAGTTCTTGCCAATTCGCTCAATTTTTCTTTGTTTCCAATTAAGGGTTTTAAAGTCGAAGCAAATTTAGGCATGAGCATCAAGGCATCGGTAAAGCTAATCTCGAAACTCAAATCTCTAAAGATTTCATAGAATTTCTCGATTTGGTCGTTAGCTTTTTCCTTGCGCCTTTCATCATTTCTTCTTGATGGAAATGGAATTGATGCTTTAGGAATTGGAGTAACAACAGGAGCAACAACAGGAGCAACATTGGGCTCAGGATTTGGATTACGAGACTGAATTTGAACAACAGGAGGTTGGACGTCTTCGGTGCTTCCGTTATTAGCAGGAGGCATCGTGTCCTTTGTCACCTCGGCGTCATGATTAACTGCTTTCGGTCCTTGGATGGTAACACCACTTCGGGTAGTGATACCTTTTAAATCTTCCTTTGGGTTGGTAACAGTGTTACCAGGAAGAGTTCCAGAACCGGAAGTAGAAGCTGTATTAGCAGTAACAAATTTTGAAAGCATGTCAGTCAAATTTGCCATTTGGGATTGCAGGTTTTGACCTTGGTTTTGCATGTTTCTCAACACTGCATCATTGGCTGTGACATATCTTTCAAAATCTGTTTTTGACACACCGTGTGTCTGAGGAGCAGGTCCTTGATGAGCTACTGGTTGATTGACCGGAGGTCGATAAATCTGACCTTGGTTGAAATTGTTTCCTCTGTTTTGATTGAAGTTATTTCCTCGATTGAAATTGTTTTGACTATTTGCATGAGGATTCTGAATTGGAGGAAAACCAGGAGGTCGAATTTGATTTGAGACCATCGGAGGTCGATAACCAGAATTAGCTTGGTTGAAATTGGCCGCAGCGGCCTGGGACACATACTCTTGGATATTGTCATGGTAAATGTTGCTATTAGTGGCTGGACAGTTTTGATAAGAATGACCTCCCCCACAAGTTACACAACTTTGTTCAACCGCTTTTACGGGGGCGGAAGCTGGGGTTTGGTTCTTTCTGTCGAGAATCAATGCCCGAACCATGTCTTTGAGTTCAGCAACATCAGATGAGATTGCTGGGGTGGAAGAGCTTGTACTCATTTTAGCTACAACAGCTTTGTTTCTTGACTGACGTACTTTAGACTTGCTCTCGATGATTTTTAAACATTCTCGAGGCATTTTGTCTAAGAAGTTACCACCTGCAGCAGAGTTCAATGAATCTTGATCATTTGAATTAAGGGCATTATAGAATGTATCGAGTTGATGCAATTCTGAAAACCCATGATGAGGGCATCCCCTTAAAAGATCATTGAAACGATCCCAAGCCTCATAAAACGTTTCATCAAATTTTTGCTGAAATCTCGTGATTTCATTTCTGAGATTTGTCGTTTTAGAGGGCATAGGGATAATTTGTTATTAATTCGAACTAGATCATCCCATGTTTCAACTCGATCGATGGGGTGTCTTTTTCCGCCATATCCGGGCTGCCCCTCTCGAGGAGAAAAACGGGAAAAGCATAAGTTTAACCCGAAGTATACAACGAATGGCTCTCGAGGAGCATTAACAACGTTGGTATTGTCATCGGATGACTCGGAAGTATCTTGAAGGTCTTCGAAAAATTCATTTTCCACACAATATGTAAACAAATCTTCCTTAAATTTCTTTCGTAAAAGAGCACATCCTTGACAATACGGACCATCAACCGGGGTTCCACACCTTGCACACCTTACACAATTTCGAGGGGGTTTAGGAACAAGAATCTTGTCTTCAAGACTCCCTTTCGAACAACCACAGTTTGAAGTGTACAAACTTCCACAAGACGAGCATTCTTTAATCGCGTAAATTGGATTCAAACGATAATCGAATGACGTCATAAGAATTAAACATGAAGATGGATAAGAAAAGAATTAAATGATACGAAGAAAAAGAAGATTATTTTTGGTTTTTCCATTAATTCACAATTTATTTTAACGGACAAAATGATAAGACAACTTAAACCTGATAATCAGCAAGCTTCACGGTAGCTCTTCGAAAGAAAAACTCACAAAGGAGCGGAGGAGAGGGATAGCGCGAAGCTTATTTCTCCTTTAGGGTCGTAGTTCGTTGGAACAACCCTCCTTATACCCCTCTTATAGTTTGTTTAACTTTCAAAGGTGAGCCGTACCTCGCAAGTGACACAAAAGGCAAGTTTTTAAATCTTTTGTTCGAGTTGGGAACCAACAAGTTCACCGGAAGTTATTATGATAATATCTCTTGTTGAGAATATTATATTTTGGTATTTTTACCAATTTGTGAATTTTATTTCTTTTTATGGACAATGTTTTTATATTTTTGGTTTTTTCTTTGGTTTTTTATCTGATAATTATACTAATAAAAGAAAATGAAAAATATTTTTGTATTTTTTATGTTTTTTATAAAAGAAAATATTCACATATTCAAACACAGTTTGTCAAACGTAACGAAAATCGTTTCACAGCCTCCCCGGCAACGGCGCCAAAAATTGATTGGTGAAACCACCGTAATTATATATATATATAATAAACAAATAAATATATAAAGAAGTGTAAAAACTCTCAATCAATCCATTGATACCGAGAAGTAGTATAGAGCTTTCCCGGGTCGTAAATCCCTAACGAGGCTTGGAATGGTAAATCGATACGATCGAAGATTTGGAGTTTGAAGGAAGGAATGAGTTTGGGATGTTGAATAAGTCAAATTAAACATAACGGAATAAAACGTTTATGAACAACCTAAAAATTACGAAATTAAACTAGAAAACGAAACCCGAATTCACGTACAAAAAGGGGGAAAACCTAAAATCTTTAAAAAATTAACCCTACGGAAACTAATTTCCACTTCTAAACTACTTACGGGATCAAATAAACGGAAGAATGAAAAAGGACTAGACCCGAAAATCGGAGTTCGTTTGACCCAAAAAACGAGTAAAAACAAATAACCCGCATACCCGGACCCGTTCTTTAAAAGATGAAGAGTTATAAAAATGACCCTACGAAAATTTTTATATTTTTCCTACAAACTAGATGACAAAAGAAAATTTTCTAAAAAAGCAAAATATTTTTTTGATAATTTTTGTATTTATTATGAATTAAATAAACCTTTAACTAAATTAAATTATAAAAAATATTAAATGTTTACAAAAAATTCTGAAAAATTTACACAAAATACTTGACTCTATAAGCTACCTACGAAAAATACCAAAAACCACCAGCTTATTCAATAAGCCCGAAAATAAGCTTGAAGCTTATAAGCTTTAAGGGGAAAACCCTTAAATATGTTTTTGCCTTTGTGTTTATAACGAAAAAGACCCAAGGGCGCAGTGGTAGTGTGTGTGGGAGTTAAGGGGATGTATTGCTTGGTCTCGGGTTCGAGTCTTGCTCACCCAGACCAAGTATCTTCCCCCTTTTTTTTTTCTTTCTAAAACTCTAGGGTAGAAAGTGTATAATTCTAAACTAAAGGGTAGGCGGGCCACACTTGAGGAAAGTTACCCTATAGTGAGATCGGGTGCCCCTATACTAGAAAATGTGACAAATTAACCCCTACGATACAACCTTATTTTTTTTGGCTTATTAAAAAAGTGATTTTTAGTAAACTCAAAACTACAATACTTATAGAACAGCTTAATTTTCAACCAAACATTAATTTTGAAGACCCTTTTGACTTTGGACATAAGAATAAGCTACTAAAATAAAGCTTAAGCTTTGACAGCAGCTTAAGAGGCTTTAAAGGGCAACTTTTCTAAGTCTTATGGTTGAATAAGCTAAGCTAAGGACTAAAGTAAGCAAAAAGGGTTTAAACTAACTTAAATAAGCTAAAAGGAAAAGAAAAGCTAAACTAATAAGCTATGGAAAAGGGGTTAAGTGACAGAAACATGAAAAGCTAAAGCTAAACCTTTACTAAGTTACTTGAGCAAATAGCTATGAAAAGGAAGAAAATAAGCACACTAACTATCTAACTTAACCTAAAAACTTACTAGGACACAATTTGAGCTTATGGGATAAGCTCAATAAGCCAAAGTGTGGCTTAAACCCACAACAGTACTAACTTGGGTGTTAGTACTGTTGGTGTAAACAACCAAATGGTATTTTTGGGCTTAAAATTAAGCAACCAAATAAGCTTATCAAGGGCTGAAACTTTGAGGGACTATACTAGAGCTTATAAGCTCTTAAAATAAGCCAAATACTTGGGCTTAAGTGTGCTTAATGGCTGAGAACAATGAGCCTAAAGTTCCCCCTTTGCACCAGGGGAGCTTTAAGGCAAACCTCAAGGGCTTATTTGACAGCTTATTTTAGCTGTCAAATAAGCTCCAAAAGCACAAATAAGCTTAAACAGATTGAGTACTCTATCTAAGGGACTTGTGCACTCATTTTGGACTTGTAAAAGCATTTTTACTTGCTTTATTTTTGGTGGTGAAAAAGGGGCTTTTGGTTTTCCTACAAACGTTGTGACAAAAAAATGCTTGTTGAGTTTTGATTTAAGTCATAGGACAAGTGCTTTTTATACAGCCTTGTTAGACAACACTAAACTCACACTTTTTGATGCTTAAATTCAAAACCACAAGTGCTTAATCAAATAAGCACTTGTGGGATATCTTAAAAAACCTTAACAGTTTCAAAAGTAGGTTTTAGAAAACTTGGGAAAATAATTTTTTTATAAAAATGTTTAATTAAACTTGCTAAAAAGTGACTTAAAACTTGAACTTAAATTAGCTAAATAACCATAACCCATGCCAATAGCTTTTTTTGACCTGTTTTAACCTTGTGCCAAACACCCCTTTAGTTAAAACTGCCAACCCAAAATAGGCTTAAGATCCATTTTTAAACCAAAACTTTAAAAAACTTTTATCTACTCCTACTTATTTGACTTGTTTAAGCTATTTTAAATGACTAAAAGTTTAGCTTTATTTGGAAAATATGCTAGTTTTCAGCTAGCGTTATTACCTATTATGACAGTTTTAAGTTGTAAACTAGGATTAATAAACTTTAAACCTAATGAATATTAAAAACAGCTAGATATTAGACTTAAACAAAAATTGTTTGAAGGAATAAAAGCAAAATAAGCTATTGTATAAAAGACTGAAACATTAAGCTAAATGAGAATTTTAGATATGAGACCTTGATTTTTGTTGTTCAAAACCAAGGCTCACTCTTTCTGAGTGAATGGCCTATAAAACCTGTCCTAATGGCTCCCACAGCCTCTAAACCTGAGTCAACAGCTCAATAAGCTCTTGGTAGCTTATTTCTTCAAATGGCTTCCAAATTGCACCCAAATGATCATTTATGAACTTAATTCAAACTTAAGCCATATGAAAGAGCTTATAACAAATTTTGAGCTGAAATAGAGCTTATTAGAAAGAATAAGCTCTAATGAGCTTATTGAGAGCTTATTGAGTAAAAAGAGCTTAATTTTTCATTAAAATTGAGAATTACAATTGCATAAGAGAAAGTAACTTAAAAACACTTAAAACTTAATAAAAACTGAATTAAACTTGGGATATATAAACCATGAATGTTTTGGCCACAATGGCTTACAAGGCTTATTTATAGCCGAAAACTTAAACTAGGTCTTCTCTTTCTTTCTCTTCTTGTTGTGCTTGTTTGTAGACACACAAACACAGGTGTGCTTGTTGTGTGAGAGGTTTAAAGCTCTCATCTTGGCCCTTCAATCTTTAAAATCAATCCAAGTCGTCGATTTTGGTCTTGGGGGGGTGTGGGATTGCCAAGTTGGCAACTTTATGGCTGGGAAAGGTAGTGGAGGAGGGGGGAGGTGAATAACATGGTGATGGTGAAGATTTCATGGGGTAAAAAAATGAGGGTGTAAACACCCGTGAGTGTGTTTGAGAGGGAAAAACACGCGGGAAAAATGGTTATGAGTTTAACAGAGTAAAAGTTTTACCATGTGGCACAATTGGTCCCTCCAAGTTTATTGTGTGCATTACACAATTGGTCCTTGTGGTTAAATAACTTTTGGGGCTATGGCAAAACAAGTCCTCAAGAGTTATATTAACTCTTTGCATTTTTTCGTCCCTTTGGTTGTACAAGTTAGGTGTTGGACAGAACTGCCCCCCACTTGTTACATGGGAAATTACAAATATAAGCCCTTGTCTTTCTTTTCCTCTTTTCTCTTTTAAATAAAGTTTAGGGTTTGGCAATATCAAGTCCCTAAAACTTATATTTCTGAACTTTAGGCCCCGGGGTTGACTTGGACTGTTGACTTTTTAGATGGATTGACTTTCCGGCTTTGATTTGGCTTTGTCTTTCACAGTCTTTTTCATTCCGAGTCCAGTTTTTGTCGTTTTGGCTTTGTTTTTCGTCCTTTTCTTGGTTATCCGTTCCTTGCATAATACATTTAGCAAAAACAAGCAATATATTTGGCATATTAAGTCCGTGTTTGATTATTTTAGCTCGTTTTAAAGGTAAAGGTATGTGTATTTTAAGGCACTACCATATTATCTGTGCTGTCTTTGCAAGTCAAGCCAAAAGTCTACACTGACAATGAGGGGGACTTGCAAACAAAATTTAATCCCTAATGATTTAGAAGAGATGGACTTGAGGTGGCAGATAGATATGCTAACAATGAGGGCAAAAAGATTCTTAAAGAACATTGGAAGAAAGCTTACTGTTAATGGTAATGAGACCATTGGATTTGATAAGTCCAAGGTGGAGTGTTACAACTGCCACAAAAGGGGACACTTTGCAAGGGAGTGCATGGCTCCAAGGAACCAAGAAAACAGGAATAGGGAGAACACAAGAAGGGTTGTGCCAGTAGAGACAACTACTTCTAATGCTTTGGTGTCTTGTGATGGTACTGGTTATGATTGGAGTGATCAAGCAGAAGAAGGTCCAACTAACTTTGCACTCATGGCTTACTCTGCTACAAGTTCTAACTTTGAGGTATCTACTGATTCAAACTGTTCATCATCTTGTTTAGAAAATGTTAAAAGTCTTAAAGAAGAAAATGAAAAAACTGGTAAAAAGACTTAAGGCTTCTAAGTTAAATGCTATTGCTTATAAAACAGGTTTAGAGTCTGTAGAAGCAAGACTTCTAGTCTATAAGAAAAATGAGTCTGTTTATGAGGAAGATATCAAGGTCTTAAAACGTGAGATTCATTTAAGAGAAGTAGCCATTACAGAGCTTAGAAGGAAGTTAGAACTAGCTCAAAAACAAAAAGATGAAATTCAGCAAAAAGTAGAAAATTTTGAGAATTCATCTAAAAACTTAAGCAAACTAATAGACTGTGCATATAGTTGATAAGTGCAAAACAGGTTTAGGGTATAATGCTGTTCCACCTCCCTATACAGGAAACTTTATGCCTCTAAAACCTGATTTGTCATTTTATGGTCTAGAAGAGTTTGTGAACGAGGCTATAATTAGTGAGCCTACAGTTAAGAAGCCTGTAGTTAAGAATAGTAAAGCTAAGGCTAGTGAAGCAAAGCCTAAAGCAGTTAGGAAGAATAATGGTGCTCTAGTTATTAAGGATTGAGTGTCTAATAATGAAGAAGATGATGTGCCTCAGGCTAAGATTGAAAAGAAAACATTTAAGCCTAGTTTTGCTAAGATAGAGTTTTTCAAACCTAAACAGCAAGAAAAGACTGCTAGGAAAACTGTCAATCATGTTGAGCAAAATAATACTCCTAGAGGAAATCAAAGAAACTGGAATAATATGATGTCTCAAAGATTAGGAAGTAATTTTGATATGTTTAACAAATCTTGTTTTTTTTTTCTTATGTGTGTGGAAGTTTTGATCATTTACAGGTAAGATTGTAAAAAGGTGAATCTAAAATTAGGTTTTCAAAATATAAAATCTTGTTTAGGGAACATGCTAAAAAGGGTGAATCTCGAGAAATTTTTCTAGAAATGACTCACCCCAGTCCTAAAAGGAACATGGTTCCAAAAGCAGTATTAATGAAATCTGGCCTAGTATCAGTTAATACTGCTAGACAAGTTAATACTTCTCATACAAAAACAACAGTGAATGGTGCTAGTCCAATGTCAAATCTTTCCAAATAAGCACATTCAACTGTTAAGAGGCCCATTCATAAGAATACAACATTTAAAAACAGTAATTTTAATTTGAGGGTTAATACTGTTAAGGATAAAAATGTTAATACTGCTAGGCCAAAAGCAGTAGTTAATGTTGTTCAGGGAAATAATGTTAATGCTGTTATGGCCTCAGCTTGTTGGGTTTGGAAACCAAAGACTAAAGTTTTAGACCATGTTTCTAAACACAACAGTGCATCAATCACCCTGAAAAAATTTGATTATATTGATGCACAAGGCAGATCCAAGTCAGTAATGGCTTGGGTCCCCAAAAGAAGCTGATTTTCTTATCTAATGTGCAGGGCAATCCACAAATGAATTTACAGGATCAAGAAGTGTTTGTTAGTGGATGCTCAAGGCACATGATAGGGAACATGTCCTATCTTACACACTTTGAAGAGATAGATGAAGGATATGTTGCCTTTGGAGGTAACCCTAAATTAGGGAAAATTACAAGCAGGGGTACAATCAAAACTCGTAATTTAGATTTTGAGAATGTGTATTTCGTAAAAGAGTTAAAGTTTAACCTCTTTAGTGTCTCACAAATACGTGACAAAAAGAATAGTGTTCTCTTTAATGACACTGAATGTATTGTTTTATCTCCAAAATTTAAGTTAACTGGTGAAAGTCAAGTTTTATTAAAGTTCCTAGAAAGAACAATATGTATAGTGTTGATTTAAAGAATATTGTTTCTAAAGGAGGTCTAACTTGCTCTTTGCAAAAGCTACATCCGATGAATCTAAACTTTGGCATAGGAGACTTGGACACATAAATTTTAAAACTTTGAATAAACTAGTTAAGGAAAATCTTGTAAGAGGTTTACCTTCAAAACTTTTTGAAAATAATTAAACTTGTGTTGCTTGTCAAAATGGAAAGCATAATAGAAGCTTCTTGTTAAGTCACTAAATTGTAAGTTCTAACCGGTTCAACCTTTGCATATGTTGCACATGGATTTGTTTGGTCCAACATTTGTAAAAAGTTTAATGAAAAAGATGTATTGCCTAGCTGTCACAGATGATTACAGTAGGTTTAGTTGGGTTTTCTTTCTAGCTACTAAAGATGAGACTAGTGGCATACTTAAGTCTTTTATAACTGGAGTAGAAAATCCAATAAATCAAAAGGTTAAGCTGTAACATCCGGTAATTTTCGAAATTTTAAATGACTATTTTACCCTTTGACTTTTCGGGTTCGACTTGACTTTTTGACTTTTGACATTTTATTGTCTCATAAAAAGAGATTACCGCGTAACCGGTAAAGTTTTTGGAACATATTTTAAATAATAAATCATATTTATTATAACATCTCTCATGTGCAAGTTATTTTTAACTTATTTGACTCGAAAACGAAAAAGATATATGTTATTCCTAAGCTGACTTATAAAAAACGACCTACTAAATCACATTTTCACAAAACTCGGACTCTAAAAGCAAGTTTGATTGTAAAAACGACATTCGGTCAACTTTTTAGTTTTGCACGAGACCTAAAAAACAGACAGAAAAGTTGATTGAAATGCCCTCGAAGATTTTAGAATCAAGATCTAATGCGTACAGATCAGGAAAAATAATTAGATAATTTTAATTAACTCTTTTTATTTAAATAAAAAATTATTTAATAAGTTAGTTTATCATTTTATTCAGTAACGTTTGTTTGAAGACGCTAAAATATTCAAGTAAAAGATTTTTATTTTACTGGACAAAGTTTATCGGAAATATACATAAATAAATAATAAACGTTTTAGATAAATTTTATAAAACGTTTATGAAAATTAGTTGAGTGAATACTCGTTTTTATGGGAAGGACAATTTGGAAAAAAATGGCGCAAGTTTCGTGTTTTGAATCGTCCGTTAAGTCGTCCAAACGAGTCCCGAACCATTAATTACCAAAATTTACACTTTTGGTCCTTGTGAAATATTTATATAATTAACCTTAAACTATTGGGCATTTATCATTTCACTTTATAACTTTTAATATATATATATATATAGTTTTATAATTATTTCATTTGATAAATAAATAAACACACACTCATAAACACTTCTCTCTCCCTCAATTTTTCCGGCGAGTCCCCACCGGCCGGATTCCGGCCACCACCGTCGCCGCCGGAAAACTTTTCCTGCGAGTATTCTGGCCAAGTTCATAAGTGTTCCCCTTCAACCGAATCTATCCCGATCACCACCACCACGCGCCTCCACCGCCGTTGCCACCCCACGACAGCCCCCCCCACCCCCACACCACCATCAACATCATCATCTCAGTCACCACGTAAGGGTTCGTTTGGTAGCGTTTGTTTTTGGTAAACAGCCAATGGTGCGTTTGTGTTTAACGTCAACACCAACAAGGGTCAGTTTGGTTTTAATATTAGCAGCTAGGCTGCGTTTGGTTTGGAAAACAGACCCGAAGAGGGTGCGTTTTGGTTTGATAAAGCACCAGAGGGTGCGTTTGGTAGTTCTTAACACCACGAGGGTGCGTTGGGGTTTAATGGCAGCCCCAAAGGGGTGCGGTTGGTTTGACTCAGCCCCTAATGGGTGCGTTTGGCTGTTCTAAAAATGATTAGGGTACGTGTGAATTTTATATGATTAGGGTGCGTGTGATTTAATAATAGATTAGGGTGCGTTTGGTTGATATAGAAAGCGTATAGGGCTGTTTGGGATAACAGAAAAACTATAAGGGAGTGTTTGGTTGGCTGTGAATCCGCACAAGGGTGCGTTTGGGTGAACAGGAGACCGTAAGGGGTGCGTTTGGGTGTGCAGAAAACCGTAAGAGGGTGTTTGGGTTAGCAGATTTCCGAATAGGGTGTGTTTGGGTTAATAGAAAAATCATAGGGTGCGTTGTGGGTTTGGTTGTGCAGTTAGGGGTGTGGTTTTGCAGTTAGGGCGTTTGGTTGTGCAGTTAGGGGCGTTTTGGTTTAGCAGTTAGGGGCGTTTGGTTTAGCAACAAGGGTGCGTTTGATGGTATAAATCGACTAATAAAATATATCGAGATTTATAAATATAAAACCGGATATATATTGGTGGTTTAAATGGTTAAATAAATATGTTATTAATTATTTTGTTTAGTTTAGATAAAATATATTATATATTAGTATATTATATATATATAAATATATTATATATATATATATATATATATATATATTTATTATATATTATATATAATATATATACTATTATATCTTAAAAAACATGCGGGTGTTAGGAAATATTGAAACGAGAATAGTTGCACATATATTATTAAGGAAATAACGTTGAGTTTTGCGAATATGGGAAAACGTGGTTAACGAATAGTTATGCCGAAATTATAAACGAGTTATCCATATTAATAAATTCATTATTATTTTTCACTTATTTTAGAAATCCAGATAAAAGGACGATGTATATAGTCTTAGATCGCTAATTTGTAATTAAACAATAACCAGTAAACGAACGAGAACTACACTTTTGTAAATGGACAACTAGTTTAACTAGACCCGTCGAGGAAACGAATACTAAATTATAAAATATTATTTTATAATTCCCGATTAATGGACAAAGTAAAGACTTTAAAACGTGTGTTTACTTTTATACAAGAACTTTTATTTAATTAAGTGGTGATTTCCGAAAACATGTCAAACTGTTTGGTTTAATTATTTACTCACACTTCTTATATAATACTTGCAAAATAGTTTATACTTTCATATTATCCTTGGATTTGTTTGTTCTTTGTCACATATAATGCACAGTATGAGTTAGATAATTGTTTATTTTTCATAAGTAATTTATTTACAGCATATATTACACACTTTGCGTTACTTTTTTAGATTTATTTTTATTTAACCACTCAATAACTACTAACCAAATTGAAATCTAAATCCTTTTATCAACGTGATCGGTTGAGGTGACTATCCATCGGGAAACCAAAATACATTCGTCCTTAGTAGTGGGTCTTAGCAGTTAAGTTTAAGCTGCAACTTCTTGGTCGAGCCGTTCCAGTTTCCGTTTTGTCTTGTACTCAATGTGTACATTCCCGCCAATCGTTCTTCATCATCGTTTTACATGTTTTACATATATTTTTAGGGTGAGAACATGCTTGTTTACAAATGCATTTACATGATCATTTACAAATTGTTTTCATACTCATTTACATAGCTCCGCTTGGGATACATTACTTGACTTCATTTTTGGTCACAAATGCATACTTTACTTTTGAAATTATTATGGATTAGCTTAAGCGGATTGAACTGATAGCAATAACATTACTGCTTGGGTGTTCTTGGAGGGGACACCTATAACGGGAGTACCTATTCTTTACATTACTGCCCGGGTGTTCTTGGAGGGGACACCGGTAACGGGAGTACATATTCTTTAAATAAATGCCCGGGTGTTCTTGGAGGGGACACCTGTGATGGGTATATTTAAGTCTATTGCCACAGCTTAATGGATACTTGAAAATCACTTGGAGGGTGAGCGCGAATGTTATGAAATAGATCTATTCGGGTGAATCCCCGTTCGGGTGATTAGCTATCACTAGGCAAACGAACGTTATAGCATGTTGTCCACGCGAATGTTATAAAATAGATCTATTCGGGATTGACAATCCCCGTTCGGGTGATTAGCTATCACTGGGCAAACGAACGTTATAACATGTCGGATTACGATTGGTTGGGTCTACAGGGCCAACCATACATATACTGAGACTTGCGCGATGTCTTGGCATAAAAGTGGCAATACATACTTTGAAACAAAGGTGTTCAAACTATACATATGTTTTGGTGACTATTTGGGGAATTTTAAATGGTTCATGCTGCTTTACAATTTTTGATTTCTAAAAATCATACATACATTTTGGAAGAACATTTAAGGATTTAAACGGTCATACCTACTTTACGGAACTTTGGTTCAACATTTATACTTAAAAAACCTATGAACTCACCAACTCTAATGTTGACACTTTTTAAGCATGTTTTTCTCAGGTGAATTGATGCTCGGATTATTTAATGTGCACTGGAGTCTAAAAATGACAAGATTTCATTCATAGATTTCTACTTATATACAAATGATCAAATCTCGTTGTATCGCTTTCGAGCTTTTCATTGTGATGCAATTATGGGACAAATATTATATCAATTTCAAGGAAATCAACGAGATTACTTTTCAAACGACACATTTAGAGGTCGTTCTCTTGTATCTTGTGCTGTTGTATTATGAAGTAACGCCCTCGGACACACTTCCGATGCGACACATTTTTGGGGGTGTTACATAAGGTAATTAGGTGTGACAATGGAACTGAGTTAAAGAATAAGGAGATGAATCAGTTTTGTAAGAGAAAAGGTATTAAAAGAGAATTTAGTGTAGCTAGAACTCCTCAACAAAATAGAGTAGCTGAGAGGAAAATTAGAACACTAATTGAGGCTGCTAGGACAATGCTAGCTGATTCTAAGCTACCTACTACTTTTTGGGCTGAAGCAGTTAATACTGCTTGCTATGTGCAAAATAGGGTATTAGTAACTAAGCCTCATAACAAGACCCCTTATGAACTTTTTTTGGGTAGAAAACCAGCTTTAGGCTTTATGAGACCATTTGGGTGTCCTGTTACAATTCTTAATATCATAGATCACTTAGGCAAGTTTGATGGTAAGGCTGATGAAGGATTATTTGTTAGGTACTCAATCAATAGTAAAGCATTTAGAGTATTCAACAGTAGAACTAGGATAGTTGAAGAGAACCTGCATGTCCAGTTTAGTGAGAATACACCTAATATTGTAGGAAGTGGACCAAATTGGCTTTTTGATATTGATGCACTAACAAAGTCAATGAATTATAAGCCAGTTGTAGCAATAAATCAGTCTAATGGTAATGCAGGTACAAAAGCATGTGATGATGCAGGTAAAGTTAGAATGGAGACAGTACCTGGCAAATATTACATTCTGCTACCATTGTGGACTGCTGATCCCCCATTCTCTCAAAGTTCAAAGAGTTCTCCTGATGATGGATTCAAACCTTCAGGAGATGATGAAAAGAAGGTTACTAAAGAACTAGGAGAAGAAGGTGGTGATTCAAGTAAAGATAGTGAATTTAGTGATCAAGAAAAGGAAGATAATGTCAACAGCACTAATAATGTTAATGCTACTAGCACAAATGAAGTTAATGTTGTTGGTGGAAAAACAGGGATTGAACTTCTAGATGATCCAAATATGCCTGAATTGGAAGATATTGTTTATTCAGATGATGATGAAGATGTTGGTGTAGAGGCTGACATGAAGAATTTGGATGCACTTATGCCTGTCAGTCGTATTCCAACTACAAGAGTACACAAAGATCATCCAGTTGAACAAAATTATTAGATGACTTGAATTAGCACACAAAACAAGAAGAATGACAAATGAATGTGGAAGAACGTGGTTTGTTTTTGTTTAGTTCAACAAAGAAACAAACATAAGACTTTCAAAATTGCATGGTTGCTTTCTTTTATCACAAGAAGAACCCAAAAGGTCAACTTCATGCATTGAAGGATCCAAGTGGGTAGAGGCTATGCAGGTGGGGAAGAGCTTCTCCAATTCAAGCTACAGATGATTGGAACTTTTAGTAATTTTTAAAACACAACACAAAAAAAAAAACTAGATTTACCAAATGGCAAAAGGGCCATAGGCACTAATGGGTCTTCAGGAATAAAAAGGATGAAAGAGGAATTGTGATTAAAAATAAAGCAATATTGGTTGCTCAATGGTACACACAAGAAGAAAGGATTGACTATGATGAAGTCTTTGCCCATGTTGCAAGAATTAAAGCAATTAGGCTCTTTTTAGCTTATGCCTCATTTAAAGACTTTGTGGTGTACCCCCCCCCTTGCATGGAAGTTAAGAGTGCTTTTCTTTATGGTAAGACTGAAGAGGAAGTCTATGTTTGTCAACCACTAGGATTTTAAGATCCAAACTTCCCTGACAATGTATACAAAGTAGAAAAGGTACTTTATGGACTTCATCAAGCTCCCAGAGCTTGGTATGAAACCTTGTCAACTTATTTATTGGACAATGGATTTCAGGGGAGGAAGATAGAAAAGACTTTGTTTTTCAGTTAGGGACAACGGTGATATTTTGTTAGTTCAAGGTGTATGTAGATGTTATCATTTTTGGCACTACATATAAGAAGTCTTTATGAACTGAGTTTGAGAAGATGATGCATATGAACTTTCTAGATGAGTTTCTATGGCGTGGAACTCATATTTTCTTTAGGACTGCAAGTAAAGTAGAAGAGGATGGGATTTTTTAATAGTCAAAGACCAAGGCTATGTGACTGGAGATTTTGAAGAATTTGGTTTTATGATGTCAAGATGCAAGCACACCTATGGAAATCAAATAGCTTTTGCTCAAGGTGTAAAGATTATAGATCAATGATTGGTTCATTGATGTATTTACTTTTCTTCAAGGACCTGATATTATGTTTGCAATTTTATGTGCCTGTGCAAGATACCACGTCAACCCAAAAATTTCACATCTTCATGCTATGAAAAGGATTGTTAGGTACTTTAATGGTCAACAAAATTGGGTCTTTGGTATTCCAATAGATTCTCCTTTTTGATTTGGTAGCATACACTAAATAGTGTTTATGGGGAGCAAGCTTGGATAGGAAATCTACAACAAGAGGTTGTTAATTTCTTAGATGTAGATTGATATCATGACAATGTGATAAGATCGTTTATAGCTCAAGATTGATTAGATCTTATATATCTAGGATAATAATAACAATGATTGATAACAAGCAGCAGAATAATAAAGAACACAATCAAAGTTATTACAAGGTTTTCTTTATTGAACGATTCCCTATTACCCTAACTATAATTTAGGGCTACACCAACTAACTATGGTGTACTATTCGACTCTCATTGGGAGAGCTCTAGTTTTCTATGGATGGATATCTAAAACCTATGTCTATGATCTCTTTATATAAGGAGAGATCATGACTTACAAAGGAAGTAAATCAATAGATAAGGAAACTATTTAAATTACATTAAACCACATTAATATGTTTCCTAATCATTATCCTATAGAATATTTGACCAAATCTTCATATTTCTCCACCAGCTTGTAGAGTTTTATAATGACGACTTTGATCCTTTTGTTTCATTCTTTTATTCATTTTGTCTCATCAAATCAAGAATCCCAACAATCTTCCCCTATGTGATGATGACAAACACAAACAAGTCGTGGTACGAACTTCCCCTTATAATAGAGAAGTGAGATGTAATCATCTCTTCTAAAAAGAAACAAAACTTCCAAGCTTCTTTGTTTCATGTCACCCACATATTAATAAAAATAAGCTGCAAATCAATAAACCTGTAATCTTCTTCCCCTTTTTGTCTTCATCCAATAGGGGTCTTCTTGTAGATATGCAACTTGTAAACACTTCCCCTCAAGTGGTGCATGTAGATGGTTAAACATTTAATCAATAAGCTTCCCCTGAAACCCATATGTTTACCATCTCTTGAATCTCGAACTCTGTAGGCTCTATGTAGTGATCACTGATGAAGAAAACTGAGTATAACGAATTTGATGAAGAAGTTGAATCTCCCAAACTTGTGTCTTATGTCTTGCACTATCCACGTGACGTCGAACTTATAAATAAATCTGTGAAATATAAGTAGACCGCAACCTCTTGACAAAATCCTCATCTTCTATGAGACACATACTAAGTGATAGCAAATGTGAGCATTGAGCACCTATAAGAAAAATCACACACTTTTGCTAGATTTTGACAAGTCTTCGTCACACCATTGTAAGCACGAACAAGTTATCTTTAAAGTCATAGTCTGCAAAACTATACTTTAAGATATGATAAGACACGCACCTGTGAAACCCAACTACAACATCAAATAAGCAATAATCAATTGTCTTCATAATCACATCTTTAAATAATCTTTAAACCGAGCCATAAAATCAATAAGAATAAACTATTTGAAAAATAGTTATGTACAAGATCCAAATCCATCCGAAAACCAAATACTGTCCGATATCGGACAAGCCTAGCAGTACAAACTCCTTTGTCGGACAACTCTGGCAGTATTAAAGTTCAAATGCAACAGTACTAACTCACTCCAGTTAGCGACGCTTTATTTGTTACTAACCCGTCGCCAATCTGTCACTAAATTGGTTCTCCTTCCTCCCATTCGGTTAGTGACACATTTAACTGTTGCTGAACCATCGCTAACCTGTCACTGTTCTGTCGCTAATCTGTCACTAACCAGCAGTACTAAACAAAACAGCGAGCAATATTAACTTATTGTTGACAGCACTTTCATCTCTCGAACAATATTATAAAGCAAAGCTGTTTCCAAGGAACATATGCCACTCGAACTTCATAGTACTCCATACGCCCAACATCTTTGAGCTCAAATAATATCAATAAAGCCCGAACTTAAATCCCATATTTCACTAAACCCTCGAAACAGTAAGCAGCATTATTAGCAGTACAAACTCCTTTGTCAGACGCCACGAGCAGTATTAAAACTTCTTTTTCCATGTTAGTACTGTTCAGCACCATGTATAAACATATACAATTCTCAAACGTGGGGTCTAAGTTTAGAATATATAACAAATCCCAAGTAACTTGAGCCCAAATGCATTAACCCATGTAAGCCCACTAAATATCATGAACAAACATCCATTTAGCCCAACTTATACACATTTTGTATAACTGTTCCAAGAATATAAACCCATATATAAACAGCATGTGCACGAACAGTACCATCCTTATTGCTCAGACAGTAGTAAAAGGTATTCATTTACTTCCAAGCAGTACAAACATCACATGGCGAACATTATTAACATCCCAGTATTAACCTCATAGTAAAAGTACTCGAACTGTACTAATCTTGCATAACAGTATTAACCTCGTATGACAAGCAGTATTATCAATCAAAGGGCAGCAGTACTAACTTTCATGGGAGCGGTACTAACGTGTGAACCTAACATTAATCAAATTTGGTCGAATAGTACAAACCATCTGCTACTTCTTTATAATATTCGAACCTGCTGTTATAACCCCAATCATATATTAGGGTTTCATCCTTTTTCTCTCCAGCAACCACGACTGCTACATCAAAAATAGAAAACCCAACGAAACAAATCCTGCATTCTGCTGTTAAATTATCAACCACATTAGCATCTTTAATTAGGGTTTTCTAACCATCAATGAAACCTTAAACATGATGATGATCTTCTATAATAGTAGCAGCAATAACCAAAATGACATCTTGATCAGTAGAAGAAAAACCATAGAATACAAACCATAATAACCCTAAAGGTTTTTCAAAGATCGTTTAGGGTTTTTAGTTGTGTAAAACAAGAACGAACCATATAAATAAAACGTGAATCCATTAGATTAAAAACCATAATTCACGCTTTTGAACAATTTCTGAATTAGGGTTTTGAATTAAACCCTAGTTTCATCGAATTTGAACAAACTTCAAAACAGAAAATTCATACCTTTATTTCTTCACAAATTCGATACAAAAAAACAACCTTGTTGATCCTATATCAAGAGCCACGAGGCTCTGATACCACATGTTGAGAATCGATTTGACTCATCTAGAATAGTTTTACAGATAATATTGAACACGCAGCGGAATAATAAAGAACACAATATTATCAAACAAGGTTTTAATCGAACATTGAAGCCTTCATTATATTTGATCAGAATAAATGAGGCTACACCAACTATCTAATAAACTAACTACTACTAATACTAAACGTGTACACACGCACGCTTTTGCTAGACTCTCATTGAGAAGTCTGCTATTCTATTCTATTTTGGATGGATAAACTACATACATTAGACCTCCTTTTATAGTATAAGGAGTCAAGGTTTATATGAAAACTAATAAAGATAATTATTAAGAAAATCAATTAAATATTATCTTTATCTTTGACCAAATTTAAGAGAATCTTCTAATTCTTATCTTTTGAAGACTTCTACAATGACGACTTTAGTCCTTCTTGTTTTCATCTTCTTTCATTCATTATTTTGTCTTTATCAACTCAAATATAATTCCCAACAAACCCGTGTTAAATTCGTTTACACGTTTATAATTAAATTCGTCGTTGTTATTATTCCTAGTTCATCGAAAATCTTCGTTTATAGCTTTTCTACCTTTGCGTAATAGTATTGTTTCGTTGCTAGTGTATCGACTCGTTGGGTCTCGGCATGGAACGTGTGGTTGGCATTTCCCGACCATTCCCATGATAAAGAACACAATTTTAAAAAAAAAAAAAAAAAATTTAAAAAAACTATAAACGCTTGATCATAGATCAACAAAAACAACCTTAGTTGGCGTTCCTGAACATTCAATGTTATAACCGGTAATTTGCTCAAGGTTAAGTATTATAAAATATTATAGTATTGTATTTTGAAGTCTTTCGATCTTGTCAGTTTTCCTGATGAAAGCTAAAAAGTTGACTTTGGTTGACTATTTTGCGTAAAAGAGGTTTCGGTTTAACCATGAGTTTGATAAAGTTTTGTAGTTCTTACATGAATCACTTTAGATTCGTGTTTTTTACATATTTAGGAGTGGTTTTTGAAGTTTTTCAGTGCCTTTCCGAGAAGTTTTACTCTCGTTTATGGCAAAAAAAATTATCACGAGCTCTCGGTAAAACCTCCCCCGAGCACGACAATTTAATTCAAGTGTGGTAGATTTATAAAGGCGTTGGGAATGTGTGTAATGGTTTTATTTATATCATAAATTATCATACATAATGAGAATAATCTTGATTTAAACAACAGCTAAATCGTGAGTGATGAGACTTAGAATGTTATCTAGAAAAACGGTTCTGTTTCGTAGAAATTCGTATAAAGACTGATACGCATGCGTACAAAAGTTGAAATGTTGTTGAATAAGTTTGTCAAAAACCATATTTAATTGGTTTACAAAGGTTTTAATGGATAGCAAGGTTCGTGAGTTTTGTCAAAATCATGTTCTACCGGTTCTTCGGAGTCGGCCGGCAACGGCTCAAAATCTGGATTTTTGTAGCAATTTAATGTGATAGGTGTGGTGTGAATAACCTAGGTTTATGGAAAAATAATTTTAAAATCAAAAACACAAAAATCTCTCCCTCTCTCTCTCTCTCTATATATATTTCGGACAGCGACACAAGGAAGAAGAAAACAAAGATATTTTGAAGATTTTTCTCCAAGAACACGGTTAAGAATAGATAGTGGGTTGATAGTTAGTAGACGCGGGTCATATAAAAGGTGTACGAATCTGTTCCTTTCGCGTCAAAATCAAACCAATGTCATCCAAACTTGTAAGTTTTCTAAACTTTGTTAAAAGTTGTACTTTTGTGGCTATTATAGTGTTAAAACACTAGTAGTACAAGTTGATCGTCGTAAAAATCAAATCTTGGATATGAAAATGTGAAAAAGGGTGTTTGTGCGTCGGCTAAAAAAGAAAGAAAGAAGTATTTTTGACTTTAAATAAAATGGTTGTTGTGGTAATTTTTCATTTTATGAAAGTGCTTAAAAAGGGCTTATTTTGAGGTTTTGCTTATTCAATAAGCTAGGTTATAGCTTATTTGAGTTTATTTGTTTTTGGCTTGGGCTTGGCCCAATGAGGGTCCGTTTGGTTGTTTGGGTTCGACGCCAAGGTGGGCTCGGCCCACTTTTGTAACATCCCGCTTCAATAAAGAGACCAAGAGTCACATATGTGTCATATAGTGGGGGGGGGGAAACATATAAACGCAAGCGGACGAATTTTTTAAATAAAAATACTTAAGTCATGAAACAAAATGACTCCAAAGTATTAAATTCCACAATGACTAAATGAAAAAGATCTCCACTAAATAAAGTCTTAAACATAAATCCAAACAAGGGAATCTATCAAGGGTCGGTCCTCTAAGAGCTTCCTACTCTCAACACTCAAATCCCAGCTTCCCGCTTATTACCTGCCGCAGGAAAAGAAAACGCGGCTGAGCTAACGCTCAGTGAACAGATATAATAATAAAAAGGTAATAAGACAAAAGAATGAATGAAACGAATCACGAGAACCTGCTAAACAAATATCATACGAAATACGAATCAAATGAATAAGAATCAAGAACAACAAAGGAATGCCTACGAGCTCAGATAAATATCTAAACATGATACATGAATAGACCCTAAACAGATATAATCAAATAGTCACATAATCAAATGTACACAGGTATGCATTCCCTTATGTACCAAATATAATATGGGGTTTATAGCGCACACACAACCATTCACCCGAACTGAACGGAACAAAGTACCTAGGATGCATCCATACGCTCCCTGCAAAACAAAGTCATATCCATATACACAAGTACAATGACGAGTGTACATAAATGTAAGCTAATAATAATCAAAGGCCATCATTCAAAAGGGAACGCCGTGGACTAATCACACCGCCACAGATAGTGTCATGCCATTGGTGCATCAATGACATGGTCATGGTACCTCCATGACTAGTTCAAATAGCTCGGGCAAGATTTAGGCAGAAGATATAAGTGAACAAAAATACTAATAATCAAGTCAAGATAACGGATCTAACATCATATTCAAACAAGGATCAACAGAATCAAATTTTGATATCAAATCAAACAGAATATCAGTGAATATCAAAGGAGTCATGATTACGGATAGCAAATCAAACGGAATATCAAACGAATATCAACTGAATCAAAGTAGCTAAGATAATGGAGATTTAAATCATAAGGTGTCCTTACTAAAAGGACGGAATATATGTACCTTAACAAACACGCAACAGAGAGAACGAACACGAAGACAAAAGATCAAAACCTCTTCACTGAATCTACATAAATCCATGATTACATATTATTATCCATCTTATTTTATAAGTTTTATCACTTGATCTTACCATATATAGAGTTTAAGCGACCTAATTAGGGTTTCCTAAATTTTCAGAATCTGTCTAGTTTTTATGGTGAGTTTCCAAGATTAAAAGACCCATAAAAACACCTTCTAAAAATTTACCAAAAATTAAAAAGGTTTCCCATAATAAGTCTATATATCCTTGATTTTGGTTGATTTTATTTCCAAGTTTACATACCCTTTTTACCCTTGTTACCAAAACGGATCCCGAAATTGATCTGACAGAACCTTCGAAAAGTTGACGCGTAAAAACCCTACTTAGACAACTCAGAAAATTCTGAAAAAAATCATGGATGTAGCTAATATCATGAAGATTTACCAAATCAAATTTTAGAGGCTAACTCCTTACGGTTTCAGTACTAAAAATCAAATACTACTACTGAATTTTTCGGATAGAAATTCCAGATTCGACACTTAATATTATAAAATCTAAAAATCGACCTTCCCGAACTCCAATTGACATGAGCCCGGATTTTCCAGAAATTAGACTCCTTTAATTTAACTTTAGGCTCAAGAATCGTGTCAAAACTCGTTTTTATTATCAAGATACACCCCGTTGAACATGACCAAAATTCTGCCCATAAATTTTAAACATAAAAACCCTAACTTTCACCAATCAAAACAAACCCTAAGGTTTCTAATCTTGTAGTTTCTTATTAATTACACCATTAATGATATCTAGGGTTTCATAACATGTTATTACACCATTTTAACAAGATTAAGCCCTACAATTTAACAAGATTAAGAACACATGTTTTCCTTTACAATCTGTTAGGTTTTTATGAAAACTTTATATTTGAATCATGGAATACAAAGATGAAACAAGGAACATGGAATACTTACGAAGATTAAGATGGATACAAGAACAAGAACACCACACCAAGAACACCAAAGAATTGAACCAAGAACACCAAAGAATTACACCACAAGCACCAAAACTTGAATAACCAACCGGAATCACCTATACCTTCTTCTTCCTTGCAACTTCTATGGATGAATACACAAGTTTTGGAGTAAAGTTTTTGAGAGAATAATGGTGGAGAAGACAATATGGCCAGCTATGTTGTTTAAGAAAAGGGAGGGGAAGACACAAATAACTTTCTTGCAAATTAAAAGATTTGTTCTCCTTTTTCCTACACTCTTTTCCTAAAATAAGCTAAGCTTCAAAAATAAAAGATTTTAGTAAATAATTCCCCATAGGGGCCGGCCTAAATGAAGGAAAAGAGGGGGAACAAAATATTTTTTTTTCATTTTTGAAGATTACACAATATTTGCTAAAAACCTTTTTACTCTTATTTCTTAAAATAGGTTTTATAAACAAAAGGAAAGTAAATAAACAAAATAACAAAATCAAAATATATTTCTAGAGGGGGGGGGGGGGCGGATTTATATATATAAATTAGGGAATTTATATATATATATATTTTTAAACTATATATCTCATATTATAACTTAATAATACACAATTAATTATAACCTAAGGTTTTTAAATGTCAAATTCTTATTATTTAACTTAGGTTATATTTAAAAATGATAAAATAAAATGCAAACCAAATTTTTGGGTTTTACAACTCTTCCCCTCTAAAAAGAAAATTTCGTCCTCGAAATTGAAATCGAAATTGAAATAGGTAGATGAATTCAGGGTTATTCAGATTACCAAAGATGACACGATTGGTATGACAAACGATAGGGGCGCGATGAACAGTCAACCAATTCATACCAAGACTAATATCGAAGTCACTCATTTCTAAGGGAAGCAAATTAGCAAAACGAATCTTATCATCAAAATGAAGCGGACAGTTCTGATATTCGTGGTCAGACTTTTCATAGGCGTAGATATCGATAAGGTATAATTAAGTTGCGTAGGGAAGATGCTAAGGTGTTTAGCAAATGAAACAGAAACCACAGAATGTGTTGCACCCGTATCAAAAAAACAAAACATGCATTAGGACCAATTCAGAAGAGAGTTCCTGAAACGGTACCTGAAGAGTTAGCCGCCTGATCCTTGGTCGAAGAAAATACTCGCCCCTTAGCAGCAGGTTGCGAAGAAAAATTAGAGTTAAGATCAAAATTCGAAAGTAAAGAGCAATTATATCAAAGGAGGCCTAATGTACTACCCAATCCCACAGGTCAACCATAACCTTGGTTCTACAGGGCTAAACCTGGCTTTGATAACATAATTGTAACATCCCGCTCCGATAAAGAGACCAAGAGTCACATTATGGTGTCATATCAGAACATATAAACGTAAGCGAAGACTTTATTAAATAAAAATACTAAGTCATGAAACAAAATGACTTCCAAAAGTATTAAATTCCAACAAGGACTAAATGAAAAGAGATCTTCCAACAAAATAAGTCTTAAACCTAAATCCAAACAAAAGAATCTATCAAGGGTGTCCTCTAAGAGCTTCCTACTCCCAACACTCAAATCCCAGCTTCCCGCTTATTACCTGCCACAGGAAAGAAAACGTGGGTGAGCTAACGGTTAGTGAATAATATAATAATAAAAGGTAGTAAGACAAAAGAATAATGAAACGAATCACGAGAACCTGCTAAACAAATATCATACGAAATACGAATCAAATGAATAAGAATCAAGAGCAACAAAGGAATGCCCACGAGCTCAGATAAATGTCTAAACAAGATACACGAATAGACCCTAAACAGATATAATCAAATAGTCATATAATCAAATGTACACAGGTATGCATTCCCTAATGTACCAAATGTGACATACAGGGGTATCATCACACACACAACCATTCACCTCGAACTGAAACTAGAACAATAGTACCTATGGATGCAATCCCATAACGCTCTCTGCAAAACAAAGTCACTGATCCTGAACACAAGTACAATAGACAGAGTACAAAAAAAAAAAATGAAAAGTAAGCTAATAATATTCAACATCAGGCCAATCATTCAAAATTGGGAACGACGTGGACAGAAAAAAAGAAAAAAAAAAAAAAAAAAAAAATAAAAAAAAAAAAAAAAAAAAAAAAAAAACAAACAAAAAAAAAAAAAAAAATAAAAATAAAAAAAAAAAAAAAAAAAAAAAAAAAAAAAAAAAACACACAAAGAAAAAATAAACTATTCACACTGCCCACAGATAGGTGTCATGCCATTGGTGCATAATGTGAACATGGTCTTGCGGTACCTCCATGACTATTTCAAAATAGCTCGCGGAGCAAGATTCTAGGCAGACGATACATAAGTGATAAATATACTAAATGATCAAGTCAAGACAACGGATCTAACATAATATGTGCGAACATTTCATACAACTGATCAACTGAACATAATGCAAATATCAATAATCAACAGAATATCAGTGAATATCAAGGAGTCATAATTACGGATAGAAAATTAAATGGAATAATCATTAACAAAATATACACTGAACAAAGTAGCTAAGATAACTTGACAGGATTTAAATCATAAGGTGTCCTTACTAAAAGGACAGAATATCTGTACCTTAACAAACTCGCAACGAAGAGAACGAACACGAAGACAAAAGATCAAAACCTCTTCACCGAATCTACATAAATCCATGATTACATATTATTATCCATCTTATTTTATAAGTTTTATCACTTGATCTTACCATATATAGAGTTTAAGTGACCTAATTAGGGTTTCCTAAATTTTCAAATACTATCCAGTTCATCAAGGTAAGTTTCAAATTAAAAGCATCCATAAAAACACCTCTCTAAAAATAATACCAAAACAATTACATATGTTACCATACATGTTCTAATAAATCCCTGATTTTTGGTTGATTTTACTTTCCAAAGTTTCATACCCCTTTTACCCTTGTTACCAAAGACTGACAATCCGAAATTGAATCATGAGACACAGAACCTTTAAAAAGTTGACGCGTTAAAACCCTACTTAGACAACTTAGAAAATTCTAAAAAAAATCATGGATGTAGATAATATCATGAAGATTTACCAAAACAAATTTTAGAGGCGGTCTCCTTACGGTTTGAGAATTAAAAATCAAATACTACTACTAGAATGTTTAAGATAGTAATTCTAGATCGGCACTTAATCTTATAAAATCTAAAAAGCGACCATTCCCGAGCCTCCAATGACATGACCTGGATTTTTCAGAAACAGGACTCCCTTGAATTCTAAACTTTAGGCTCAATAATCATGTCAAAAGCTCGCTTATTATATTATTAATGATACACCTCATGACACAAGAACCAAAATTCTGCCATCTAAATTTAACACATAAAACCCTAACTCACCAATCAATATAAAACCTAAGTTTACTAATCTTGTAGTTTCTTATTAATTACATCCATCCAATGATATCTAGGGTTTATTCATCAACATGTTAATATGACACCATTTTAACAGATTAAGCCCTACAATATTTACAATATTAAGAACAACAACTTTTTTCTTTACACATTCTTTATGTTTTAGGAAAACTTCATATGTGAAGCATGGAATACAAAGATGAAACAAGGGACATGGATACATACAAATAAACGATTGTATCAAGAACAGAACACCAATATATTGTACCAAAGAACACCAAAGAATACACCACAACACCAAAACTTGAAAAACCAACCAGAATCACCTACACCTCTTCATCCTGCAACATCTATGGTATGAAATACACAATGTTTTCGGAGTAACAGATTTTGAGAGAATAATGGTGGGGAATGATATGAATATGGTCCGCTATATAAAAGAGACAGGAAGGGGAAGACACAAAAATAAACTGTTCTTGCAAAATTAAAAAATTTGTTCTTCTTTTCCTACACTCTTATTCCTAAATAAGCTAAGCTTCATAAAATAAACAGACAGCTTGTCAGGCGTGAGGTAGGACAACAATCTCTGCATTCACACTACTACACGCATTGGGCCCGGCGTCCTAAACCTGCCGCGACACTATAAATCACAAGACGCAGGGAGTCGCATCCTATACTGACTATCTTCGAGCATTATACATGATTTCTCGAAACAATCTTACACATCACATATAGATCTCTGCAAACAACTGCGCATCTATGGTATCTACTGCTCAGCGAAGACTTATCACTACACATGCTACGTTTTATAAAAAAAGGAAGTAAATAAACAAAATAACAAATTTCAAAATATATTTCTAAGAGATGGGGGGGGGGGTTCCGCGTTTATATATAAAAATTAGGGAATTTTTATATATAATATTAAACTATATATCTCACATTAATAACTCATATTCGTCTGCGATACGCCGGATTCTTCCTCACTCAATCACTCTGCCTAATGCTTCGAACAAGACTAGAGCGAAATCACCTTATCACTCTCAAGGATCAAGGTTCTACCTTCTCTACGACCAAACTAGCGCGCGACTACAACAGAAAACATCACTCAGCCCCCGTCAAATTAGTAGAGGTTGATGTCCACTCTAACACACTACAGGAGCTCTCTGTGCAATATGTGATTTTGGCGCTTCAGCCCAGAGCGTACAGACACGACTCGAGCGTCAGTCTATTCCTATAGGCGACTAATACGCAAGCCTATAAACTACTGTCTTCTTATACAAACTGCGCTATCATAGTTCTGTACACTACTTTCTGTCTACATCTGATCACCTTTAGAGTAGAGTTGTCTACTCTCGTGAGAGTCTATGATACGTCCTCTCTAGAGTTGTGCTTCGAGCGAGCTACTCTCACAATCGAGACTACTTCTTATTAGATCTTCCGTGTCAAGAAGCTAGTTACTCTTCAACAGTAGCTCTTTGCTTACTTGCATTCGGGTTCAGCTCTCAGCTACACTGAGACATTCTAAGAGCACTCTCCACTATAGTGCTTCGTATTCGGCTACTCTCTACGCGAGCTCTTTAAGGATATATCTAAATACAAGACACACTAACATACACTCCTTCATATTTCGATATGCGACACACTGCTATTAGAGTCACAACCGTATGATCATATTCAACGCGACTATACTCTTAGATATACAAACACATCCTAGATAGGATTAGATATGCGTGAGCTACATTTCAATAATCTAGCGTAGCTTTCAGGCTTTACACATCTATCTCTTCGGCTTAGCGTATATGTCATGCTGACTAGATAACAGTAGATGTCCACGTACTTATCATCTACGTAGACTTGACGGCTTAATGGAGATAGCCTACTCTCTTCGAGTTCGGTGAGAGCGTAACTTCACTATGAGCTTCATACTCTGCTCTGTAACAGTCTATAAGAGGAGATAAGGCTCTCTTGTTATACTCTCTGAGAACCCACAATCACTTTGCCGCGTGCGCTACCTTAGAATATTCCATAATGAGCTAGATGCAATCAGAGTCTACTACATACTGAAGAGGGGGCCTGTCCTTTGGTGAGGTGTGGGGGGGTATTCAGAGATAGTAGCTTGTCATTGTGCGGGGGATCTTGGTTACACTGTTAGTCTGTCTGACTCAGAGAGTCATTGACATACTCTATCAGATGTCGAGCACTTATTGTCAACTTAGTGAGAGGACGTGCAAATTCAATTCCGATGATGTCTCTGAGCGACATTTTGAGGCGCCGAGAGTGCAGATTTAATTAAACCGGCTTAGGTTGTCTAAGACGAACGAATGAGTTATATATCGTACTATATCGTATCGAGACAATCTGAGCACGTGAGAATTGACGCCGCACTATATTGAGCTGAGTTAGAACATTAATCTAATTATATTTGGCTCTTAGAGCTAATAGTTCTGAGCGGAGATTCTTTTCTCTTAGAGAGATATTTAAAGAGAGAGATTATAACGAATTAGTCAAGAAATTGCAAACACCAAAAATCACACTGTCAAACTTAAGAGAGCTAAGACCAGTAGCGATAGATAGATATACTTAGCTCAATCTGGCATATTGACTAACGCTCTTGTTGATCAGTCGGGTGCGAGACAGTCTATCTATCTTTGAGTGCGTACGAGTACATATTCTTCATTCATGTCCCTCCTGTTCTAATACAATTGTAGAGTCGGGCTATTTTCTTGCATCTCCACAGAGCACACTTTCATTTTATTCATATAGTTATGATTAGTGGTGCATCTTCAGTGTGTAGTTTTTATTATTTTTGTTATTTTGTTTTTATACATGTATGCACGTTTTTCAAATTATATTGAGTTTACTCATTGTTACCAGATATCTATCTGTCTTATTTTCTTACAAGGTATTTATCGTGACAGGAGCAGATATACTTTCTAGGACACATGGAGATATCTGGAGCAACTATCTATCGCACTGGTGTCTAGGGCACAGGTTAGGACGGCACACACAGAATGAGAGGTTATGGTGCATTTTGTCTATGTTTAATGCATATACGGGAGGCGACGTATATAGGACATTCTGGTGTGGGGGAAGGTAGAGTTATATGACATACTTCACACTATTCAGCTTTTTGACGCACATAGAGATGAGGAGTATAGCTGAGGGAGGTGGGCACATTATTGTATCCAGAGGAGTCTCTAGATCTTAACTTGAGTACTAGCCATTTATCAGACACATGGAAGTCATATTGATATGTGCACCGCGGACACTGGACACACATCTGGTCGATTAGTTATATGAAGGTTGGGACGATCAGGTGATAGATGATTGGTTCAACATGATTATCTAGGGTAGGTGGATTACAGGTTAGCGTGTGGGTGGCATAGGTAGTAGGGGGGGGTGCGGCGGAAGAAAGAACACACACACACTCACACATCACACACAACAACACTGACAGGAGCGCACGGAAGGGGTATGAACACGGAGGGCATTGGGGGGTATAGGGATATGCATAGTGAGGGGGGTACTGGACATGATTGGGAGCATGAGTACAGATGAACACGAGAGAAGAGTGTATACAGGCATGTACAGGTCACACACATGTCTGACTCTGTTATTGACATTAGGTGTCTGGGGTGTAGCATTGACATGTAAATGGCATGATCACAGGATGTTAGATACACATGTGAAGGTAGGCGTGTAGATGAACACGAGACAGTACAAGAGTCTAGGTGCAATATGGAGAGGGAGAGCGCAGTTGGAGGGGATGGGGGATTAACTCACACTGATGGAACAAGCAAATGTTTGACAGTGGCTAACTCTTAACATGACTAAAGGTAGAGGATGATGGATGATTGATATCTGGAGAGGTACACATCATTACATGGTACACACGAAGGGATGTCAGAGTATCTGGTAGTGGGTACGAGGGGGCAGGGAGATATACATTCTAGTGGTACGACTGGATGCAGTTGCATGGTGAACTGTGAGGTGTGGAGGTTTGGCTGGGGTTACTGAAGGGTTGGTAGAGTGGTTGACAAGATGATGGAAGTGGGGTGTTGATGTTATCAGGTAGGGAATACAGTAGTACTAGTGTTCGCATGACACACACGTTTAAACTGGCACGCGTTGGATTATTAGGGAGTTGGCATGGGGGAGGTGATCACACGTAGAGGTTCACAGATGTGATTAGGGGAGCGTCTAGATCTCGACACAAGAGTCGGAGTGAGATAGGGACAACGACATTGACTGAGAGTCTCAGAGTTTCTCTGTTAGAAAGAGACGTGACAAGTGCAGAGTGAGGTGTGATCGTGGAGTGCGCGAGTGGGTAGGTAAACACAGTTGAGTAGATTGGTGAGGATCTAGATAGTGAATACGTAGTGTCACTATACTCTACTTACGTGAGAAATATGATTTGTAATGTGGTACATTGTAACATTTATCACAATTTGTTAGACGTTGATAGAATAATGATCACAGATGTTAATTTTGGAATTTAAAAGAGACATATCGCTTGGCAGGAGGGTGATGTATGGTTGTACACAATAGATGGGTATAGTTGGGGGGAGATACACGGTTATGGTGATTGGTGTGATTTGTATTCTATGACAGGAGGGTATGTGTGACTATCGTGCACAGATATTTACACAATGACACTGTAGATAGGTCACTGTGATACTGATCGTGCAGGAGGTAGGGGGGAGATTTGAGTAGAGGGGGGCATGGGGTATATAGAAGCAGCGAGGGGGGGGGATAGAAGAGCATTGATATGTGTGG
This sequence comes from Tanacetum coccineum, assembly GCA_026074375.1. Lineage (NCBI taxonomy): Eukaryota > Viridiplantae > Streptophyta > Magnoliopsida > Asterales > Asteraceae > Tanacetum > Tanacetum coccineum. The sequence continues at coordinate 22,753 of BQNB010021136.1, read as the reverse complement.
TTATGCGTACGTAGTAACAGGTGTGCAGAGAGTTAGTGACAACACATGGTGTATGAGTACAATATAATTAGTCACACAACAAGAGTCACGACAGTGTTATGATGGGATGGAGGTGGAGTGTCGTAGTCTATTTCTGTGACATCCAGACATCTGGTCTAGACACTCATGGATAGATGATAAGGTATGGTCAGGGTAGATGTTAGTGTTTTTGGTTTTATGGTAGGGGTTTGTTGGTGTGTGTGGGGATGATTAGTGGAGGGGGGTTGGTTGGGTTTTGAAAGTGCTATAATGGACAGGCGGGTGGTGGGGTGACGGGGTTGGGTGGTTGTCTTTGTTAGATTTGGACTGGGGTGTTGGGAAATGTGGGTTGATGTATCTCGTGGTTGTGGTTTTTTGTGTATGGGTGGGAGGAGTGATATTTTGGGGGTTGGGAGGTTTTGTGACTGTTAGTGTTATGAGTGTTTTTAGTGTGGTTGTTGTGTGGGGTGTATGGAGATGTAAGAGAGGATTGGAGTCTTTTTGATGGGGATTTATGCGGGAGGGGACAGTTGACAGGCGATATTGTGATGTGGCACGACGAGGGAAACTAGGTAGTCACGGAGTGATTTAGAGGATAGACTCAACACAGTTGATCTATGTACGGATTAGTGATATGGGGAGTGAGATTATGAAGAGAGTAGGTCACGAGTGGGAGACAGTATAGTTATGGTTAGAGCGATGGACATACACATGGGTATGAGTCGATCTATTTTCAGAGTGCACTGAGAGGTTCATAGTATTTGTATTTGTGAGTGGCACGTGTGTCTCATTGTAGATAGAGAACAGTATCTCTGATATAGTTCATGCAGAGTGGGAGTGTGCATAGAGATCAGTAGGAGGAGAATTGACATGAGTTAGAATGGTCTCTCTAGGCAGTACGCAGGTATGAGCGACTGGCAGCTACGTACACAGAGGAGATAGAGGATTATATATGTGGTATCACACATAGGTCTGTTCAGTGGAGCTGCGGATTGACATACGTTATATAGGATGTGTGGACGGAGATGTGTAGTTGGACACATTGATGGGGGTGAGGGTGTGGAGTACAGATGGTGGGTGTCATAGTGTGAGTGAGGCATATATGGGGTGGGGGTACATTAGGGGGGAGGTGAGTCGTTATGCAGGATTGTGTGTGTGTGTGTGTACGGTGTGGGTGTGTGTATAGAGGGGATGGTTGATGTGTGGAGGAGTGGGTGGATTCAGAGGACACGGTGGGTGAGTGGAGAGACATTATAGATATAGAAGCATGTGATGTCTATCAGTGCATGAGTATAGAGATATGTATATGACTAGGGAAACGAGTGTGACTGGCATGTATATATGGGATGGTGCAGACTCTATACTAACTTACTTGTCTTTGATATGTGTGTCACACATAGTTTATTACGTTGTATTAGTGATTAGTATGATAGAGGGGTACATGAGACTGGATGTGCAGTTTGGATAGACTGTGGGGTGGGTGGGAGTGGAGAGTGATATTGGGGAGTGGTAGGAGGCGGTGTGTGGGATGTTGTATAGATTAGGATTGTTGATAAGTAGTGGAGTAGGGACAGACAATGTCTGGTGTGCATGAACACGACTAGGGTGAGGTGACTTAGAGTCAGAGGTTCAACACTTACTCTCTACATGTATTAGTATAGATTGACCATTATGTTGAGTGTGTGTAGTAGGAGAGATTCAGTAGTGAGTGGTGGGAGATGGTAGGCCGGGTTGGGGGCGGATGTTTATATAACAGTTAGACGAATTCTACATAGAAGATTGGGTGGACTGGATATGAGATATTGTGGGGGGAGTACAAGACATACTGTATGAGATAGATTCTAACAGAGGAGACGAGGTGAGATAGGTGGAGACGTAGGTGGACGGTTTAGTATATCTTGTATGAGAACACACTTATGGATGAGATGAGGAGGATATTGGAAGGGATGAGAGCTTGACAGAGGGACTATAAACGGGGTGGAAGTGACAATCGTTAGGGAGAGGACTTTATAGATGATGAGGAATGGTCTAGTAGATTTATGGGACACGTATTCGCATGACAGACTGGTGAGTGATGTAGATGTGCGAGATGTAAGTTATGTATATCTTGGAGTTAGTATGATGTGATCTCTGGAGTTGGTTTTGGAGTGACACAACGAGGTTGGTTATAGGCACAGCGGATACTTATTTCAGAGAGTGGGGATGTGGCTGTGAGATTCACTTTAGTGAACACAGTCTCAGTGAGATTATTGTACTGTAGTGATCACCTACCTATAGACTATGTTGAGCGACACAGAGTGAGAGAGGATGGCAGAGTCAGATAGGTTTCGATTATCTGGACATAGGAGGCATAGTATCTAGCATGAGACATAGAGATAGATCTATATTTGGGCTTAGATAGATAGGCACACTATTTATGAGCTAGGGGGGATCGACACTTAGGCATGAGGTGGTGTGTACATTTATTATGCGGAGATTGGAGACATGGGGCAGTGACACGTTGTTACGTGGGAGACTTAGCGCAAGAGTATTTCTGTATATGATATCTTTAGATTTATGGGACACACTCATTGACATTGCATGGATCTTTTTGATGATCATGCTATCTTTGTTACGATCATAGATAGTTAGTTCTGGTGACACACCTGGATGTGGGTCTCTACATAGTAGTCGCTTGCGGAGAGGATAGATAGAAGGTTTGACAGATAGATGGATCTAGACACACATATTAGATTTATTAGGCACGTCTCTCATCCTGAGATTTTTTTATGTGAGATATCGAGTGTTAATGGTACGTCATTGTAGGTTAAAGTATAGAGCGCATGAGTGTGTCTACAGCGGTCCAAGACGACACGAGTTATGGAGTGAGGATTATATAATAGTGTCTTGTTAGTTCTATAGGTCATCTCTCACTGACACAGTTGTCTCAGATATTTGTTGATTGTGAGGGAGGTTGATAGGGACTAGTGGGTAGGTTGTGATGATGTAACTTCTGGCTATCACTGTAGGTAGTGAGTGGAGATGGGGTGGTGTAGCAACTCTGACTGTGAGTGATAGTCACTATCATTGGATAGAGACAAGGAGCGACAGAGGTTCTATCCGAGGGACACTGAGGCGGGTAGGTTTCAACATTGTTCGATGTGTCATGACACGGATAGCGTCACTTAATACATATTTAGATGCTAATCTGAGTGTTTTGGTGTTGTCTTTGAAGGTTGGAGTTTTTTCTGACATATTAGTCACTGTTATATGAGGTTCTATCAAGCGAGTGGAGTTTGTCAGTGGGTAGTGTGGTAGTAGGGGAGGTGGTTTATTAGATAACGCACATGTGATATAGGGTGGTTATTGGCACTACTATCTGACAAACACATGACATAATTTGAAGTGTGGGGGGATGGAAGCATAGAGTGTGGGTCTGTGATGGCAACGTTATATATGATACATATATGACTTTGGGAGATACTGAGTGGGAGGACGGTATGTTACTACACAGGTGAGAGTGGGGGCTGTGGGAGGACGATGGATGGTAGTCATTGTGGGGTAAGTAGATGGCGTGAGTGATGGAGTGTACTAATATATCACTTTGCTGGAGTCTATACTGCTATGATTACACAGTACATGAGTGCACACACTGCACTCTAGTATAGACTAGACTATGAAATGGAGTTGGAAGCTGGGGATTCATATTAGAACGGAGGGGGGGAGCTGTGTGTGTATTGATAATCTGGGTTCACAGATCGTACGAGAGTAGAGGTATTTTCATTACTATACAGTTGCTTCTTCCAATGGTTAACACGTGAGTCTGATGAGTGTATGGGAGTGTGGTGACTGTAAGTAAAATAGTAAGGGTGGGAGTTGTGTGGAACTTAGGAGTTGTGGTTGTGATTAGTGAGGTAGGGGCGGTGGGCGTTAGGGTGTATATCGTTTTCTGACACGATGGGTAGGCGGGGTGTGATATTATGTGCATGTGTACACATAGTAACTCTCAGGTTGGGGAGCACACTGTGATAGCACTATAGTGGGTGGAGAGAAAGCAGGTAGATGGGTTACGGGGCGTCACACTGTCTATACCACTGTTGAGAGATCGTGAGGATATAGTGTGGATTGAGGGATAGACAGGTGTGCGCGTATATGATGGTTGGTGTAATCAGATGGGATACAGTGACGACAGTAGAGCGGATTGCGTCTTCTAGGGAGCTGTGTGGGGTAGGTATATGAACTCTTAATAGTTATATCACATGGACTTTGACATATGTGATGTAGGATTATATGGGTGAGATTGTGATCTATGGATATAGTTTGTAAGTTTACACAGGGCAGGACGGAGGACACGAGACTACAGGCTAGTGTAATATGATAGTTGTGGCACGTTCATAGGAGAGTGAGGCTGATACAGTTAAATGGTGATGTAGAACTGTTGGGGTGGATAGGGAGTAGGTTTATTGTGTTTGAGTGGGGAGGTTGTGTGTTGGGGTGGATGGGTAGAGGTGGAGGGGATTATGGATTGGGGTAGTTTGTATGTGTGTTTTTGTGTGAGTGGATAGTTAAGTGTGAGATAAATTAGGGGTATTGAGAAGGTGGGATGGGTTGTTAGGGTTGTAGGGTTGTGATGGTGGGTGTGTTTGAACTAGTGAGGTAAAGAAAATTGTTTGTTTATTTTGTTTGGTGGGTGGGGGTTTGTAGTTTTGGTTGGTTGTGGATAGTTGTATGTTGTATGGGTTGGTTTTTGTTTGTTATGTTGGGTTGGATTGGGGTGGGGGGGATGGTAGTGGTGTTTTTTTTGGTTTAGTTTGGATGAAGAGTTAGGTTTAGGTGGAATGTTTTGGGTAAATTTTTGTGTATAGTGGTATAGTTTTTGGTGAGGGATGTGTTAGTTGTTGGGGATTATATGTAATGTTTGAAATGTTGTAATTGGGGTGGTAATGGGTGGATTGGTAGAATTTTGATTAATGGTTAGTGTTTTGAGGAAGTTAGGTGGTGGTAGAGTTATATTTTTGTGTAGTAGAATAATGATGATTTGGGAAGAGTATTATATATTAGTACTAATGGGTGATGGAATTAGGTAAGGTTAAGTTTATGGATATAAAGTATGGTTGGTTATTGATGTTTTGGATTTATATGTTGATAATTGATAAAAATTATGTGGGTTATGTTTTATAATTTGATATAAAAATTGATTTTTCATAAGAATAGTATTTTTTAAATTGTACGTCGCGATATCTACGCCTTATGAAAATCTTGACCACGAATATCATAACTGTCCGCATTCATTTGATGGATAAGATCGTTTTGCTAATGTGCTTCCCCTAGAAATGATGACTTCGATTATAGTCTTGGTATGAATAGGGTTTACATGTTTCTACTAACGCCCCTATAGTTTGTCAACCAATTTGTGTCATCTTTAGGTAATCTGAATAACATGGGTGAATTCATCTACCTATTTCAATTTTGATTTGATATTTTGAGGTAGAACGAAATTTTTCTTTATAGGGGGAAGAGTTGTAATACGCAAAAATTTGTTTGCATTTTATTTTATTCATTATTTAAAAATAACCTATAGTTAAATACTAAATTTGACATTTACAAACCTTCAGTATATAATTAATTGGTATTATATAAGATTATAATGTGAGATATATAGTTACAATATATATAAATATAAATTCCCAATTCATATATATATAATCCGCCCCCCCCCCCCCCCTCTAAAAATACTATTTTGATTTCTTTGTTTATTTTGTTTATTGTACTTCCTTTTGTTTAAATAAAACCTAATTTAAGAAATAAGAGTAAAAAACGTTTTTAGCAAATATTTGTGTAATCTTCAAAAATGAACGAGAAAATAATTTGTTCCCCCCTCATTACCTTCATGTTAGGCCGGCCACCTATAGGGTATTATTTACCAAAATCTTTTATTTTGAAGCTAAAGCTTATTTTAGTAAAAAGAGTGTAGGAAAAAGTAGAACTAATCATTTAAATTTTGCAAGAAGTTATTTGTATCTTCCCCCTCCTTATCTTCTTATATAGCTGAGTGGCCATATTCGCACATCCATTCTCCACCATATATTCCTACTCAAAAACTTCTTACTCAAAAAACTAATTGTGTATTCATCATAGAAGTTTGTGATAGGAAGAAGAAGTGTTAGGTAATTACCGGTTGGTTCTTCAAGTTTAGGTGCTTTTGGAGTCAATTCTTTGTGTTCTTTGTATAATAATATTGGTGTTCTTGGTGTGGTGCGTTCTGTTCTTCGTATCCATCTTAATCTATGAAGTAATTGATCCATGTCCCTTGTATCAAACTTTGTATTGCCCAATCCATGTATTCAAATATAAAGTTTTCAGTAAAAACCTAACAGAGTTGTAAAGAAAACAATGGTGTTCTTAAACTTGATTAAAATTAGTAGGGCCTTAATCTTGTAAAAATGGAGTAATAACATATTATTAAAACCCCAGATCTCATTAAAGTGTGTGTAAATAAAAAGAAACTAACAATATTAGAAACCTTAGGGTTTGGTTTTGATTGTGAAATTATGGTTTTTATGCTTAAAAACTTATGGGCAGAATTTGGTACATGTTCAACGGGTGATCTTGATAATAAAAACGAGTTTTGACACGATTTTCTAGAGCCTAAATTTAAATGCAAAGGAGTCTAATTTTTGGAAAATCCGGCTCATGTCCAAATGGAGTTCGTTAAGGACGATTTTAGATTTAAAATATTAAGTGTCGAAATCTGGAATTTCTATCCGAAAAGATTCAGTAGTAGTATTTGATTTTTAAGTACCTGAAACCAGTAAGGAGTGTAGCCTCTAAAATTTGATTTGGTAAATCCTTCATTCTCAGTCAACCATACTCATCTACTCTACTCTATCACCTACTACTTTATCTCTACACAGAGACCTTATTATCTCATGGGGAAATCACGCTTTCATCAAGGTCCTCACTAAGAGACGTACTCACTTTATCTCTATTAACTGACACTCCACATACACCATCTCAACTAGATCACTTCTAGCAACCTCACGAACCTCTCTCTCTTCTCTCGATATGCTCATTCTGTTCTAGCGCGAGCCGCGCTCACCGGCCTCTCAGGCACAGAGACGCGTACCAAACAGGATGATGTATGATACAAACATATCTCTGTGAATCTATTCACACGTCTCTCTCTCTTCACACGTTGCGACTCAAGAGATCGCGAGTGAGGCTTATGATCAACTATAGTCAACCTATCTTACCACAAGCTCAGTATGAACAGTCGGAGAGTGTCTCTCTTCTTAACCTCACACATATTAGGGCTTCTAACTTCCTTTCCCATTCTCTTACACACATAGCGAGACAGCTTCTTCCCAATCCGAGGCCTGACTAATCTTGGAAACATCTCTCCATACACATAACAAGCTTCATACTCTCTGTCTTACGCTAAACATTCTACTATCAGTCGAGAAAACTTACATTCAAGCATTATACTCCTCAAGTCACTCTCTATGCCACACACACATGTCAACTTACTGGACAAATTTAACATCAGTCTGCATCCACACTACTTCTAGAGACTCTCTACAGAGCATCTAATAAGAATTACTCTATGCCCACGACATACGCGAATACATTGCCTCATCCACTTCTGTGGACAGCATGAAGATTTCGCATACTTACTCTGGGGGTAGGCAATCGGTGCAACTGCATACGGTACAAAGACACTGCTACAGCGTACAGGATCACGCTCTAGTATACGAGTTATACATCTACTCAGTATAACTATGAGACTAATGAGTATTTTGTCACAATCACTTCACTTACTACATAGCAACACATTCTACCACAATACTAACACTAATCGTCTCTGAATTCACCAAGTATATATGTCTGTTATCTTGTGATATAGGGTCTATTAAGTTTGTTTGTACAACATCACAAAGTAATATTGTCACTCATTGTACGATGCATTAGAACTCTAGAGCAGACAGGACGTTGTGTCACCGGTATGTATAGGATTGCTGTTGTGCATATACGTAAGACTGGGATTTGATAACTTGTATGTGAGTGCATAGCTTGTGTGATAGACACACAGAGCTTATCATGTATACTTTGTTGACATGGATCTCTTTAAACTATGTACTCACCGCGTATGTGAGAGGCAGTATTAAACCTTGGTGATATCACTACAGCAGACATAGTACTATCTAGGTGAGATGATACACGGATAGAGAATGGGATGATAGGAGAGGATACATCATGGGATTTCTATCCAGGATTTGACAAAATGTTAGCTACAATCTATGTACACTAATTATCCACATCTTCACGATTCTGTTTTGTATAAAGCACTAGGTAGCTCTCTTGTCGTGATCACCAAGACTTAGAGTTACATTACTGGGTAGTGTTTGCACAGGTCTTACTTGCGTTATGTCAGACTTGTGTGTATGACGTGCTTCTATATATGCTATGTATCGAGACTCACATTACAATCGAGGACAGCGTAGAGTGTGATTAGTGAGTGATACTTTGTTAGGGGTGAGGTGAGATGCGAGTGGTACTTGTGGTATCTAGACATATTGGTTTTGAACTGTACCTGGAGTGGGGGTACTCTTATGATTGTAGTGTTGACACGGTGTCGTGTGTCTTCATGGTGGAGAGTTGAGGAGTGTATGCGAGGTTGTCACAGTGAACTTACGAGAAGTGAGCTAACAGTGTACTGCGGGTATCTGAGTGAGTCAATTGTGCTCTCTTACACTTGGTGAACTATGAAGTTTATAACTGACGTGGTTAATGGGGTAGTCGAGAGGTACATGTAGATTATGATAGGGTAATGCACAGGCAAGGGGGATTAATATGGTATAATGTCACATTATAGAATCTTTTGACTATAGATATCGATATATCACTCAATTCTGCTTGATGTAATTTGGTGGGATTGTTATATTTTTTTTTTGTTTAGGTGTAGTATGTGATTTGGTTTAGATGGTAAGTGTGTAGTTTATATTTATTGATTTGGTATTTGTTAAGGTGAGTTTTGAGTGATATTATAGTGTATGAGTTTGATGATGAAGAGTGTTAGTTAAATGTGATGGATTTTTTGAGTGGTAGATGGGTTGTTGGGGTGGTGTGTTTTGTTGAGATGTGTGTTAGTAAAGTGTTTGATGTAATTGGGTGGTGTGTGGTGGTTGTATTTGGGAGTGTGGTTGTGATAGTTATTTTAGTCCTTGTTTGAATTTAATACTTTGGGAAGTAATTTTGTTTTCTTGACTTAGTATTTTTTTTTAATTAGTCTTTCCGCTTGATGTCGTTATAGTTCACTGATAATGACACCATATTTGCTCTTGTCTCTTTATTGAAGCGGGATGTTACAAAGTGGGCCGAGCCCACCTTGGCGTCGAACCAAACAACCAAACGGACCCTTATTGGGCCAAGCCCAAGCCAAAAACAAATAAACTCAAATAAGCTATAACCTAGCTTATTGAATAAGCAAAACTCCAAAATAAGCCCTTTTTAGCACTTTCATAAAATGAAAAATTACCACAACAACCATTTTATTTAAAGTCAAAAATACTTTCTTTCTTTCTTTTTTAGCCGACGCACAAACACCCCTTTTTCACATTTTCATATCCAAGATTTGATTTTTACGACGATCAACTTGTACTACTAGTGTTTTAACACTATAATAGCCAGAAAAAAAAAAGAATTATAATTGGGGGGGTGTTATTGGTTTTAATATATTATAATATTTTTTTTATACATAAGTTAAAATTTAACAAGTTTAGTATCTTACTGTTTGGATGTTTTGGGGTTGTTTTGTAGAGTTGGAAATGATTAGTACAAATGTTATATGACCCGCGTCTACTAACTATCAACCCACTATCTAATCTTAACCCGTGTTCTTGAGAAAATCTTCAAAAATCTTTGTTTTCTTCTTCCTTGTGTTCGTCCGAAATATATATAGAGAGAGAGAGGGAGAGATTTTTGTGTTTTTGATTTTAAAATTATTTTTCCATAAACCTAGGTTATTCACACCACACCTATCACATTAAATTGCTACAAAAATCCATTTTGAGCCGTTGCCGGCCGACTCCGAACCGAAAACATGAATTTTTGACAAAACTCAACCGAACCTTGCTCATCCATTTAAAAACACTTTAAACCACAAAATATGGTTTGAAAACTTATTTTCAACCAACATTTCACCTTTTTACGCTCGTTACAGTCTTTTACCGAATTTCACGAAAACAACCGTTTTTCAGATAACATTCAAGTCTCACACTCACGATTTACGTTTTAAATCAACATTATTTCATTATTATGAATTTATGAAATAAATAAACCCATTAACACATTCCCAACTTTAATAAATCTACACACTTGAATAAATTGTCGTGCCGGTACGCGCTGCGTGATAATTTTTCGCTAAACGAGAGAAAACTTCTCGGAAAGCACTGAAAACTTCAAAACCACTCTAAATATAAAAAACGAATCAAAAGTGATTCATTTACGAACTCAAAACTTTATCAAACTCATGGTAAAACCGAAACCTCTTTTACGCAAAATAGTCAACCAAAGTCAACTTTTTAGCTTTCATCAGGAAAACTGACAAGATCGAAAGACTTCAAAATACAATACTATAATATTTTATAATACTTAACCTTGAGCAATTACTGGTTTATAACATTGAATGTTCAGAACGCCAAACTAAGGTTGTTTTTGTGATCATGATCAAGACGTTTATGTATATTTATGTGTCTTTATCATGGGAATGGTCGGGAAAGTGCCAACAACACTGTGCCATATTTATTTGGACTTAATATTTGTTTTGTTCTTTCTATTTAACAACAATGACTTTCCCTTTCCTAATCTGTATCCTTTGGTCTTACTCGAATGAGGATGCGAGCAATCACATTTGTCTATTACCGTCGAACGACCATTATTGTATGGATTATATTTGAATTGAAAAAGACACAATAATGAAAGAAACAAGATGGAAACAAGAAGGACCAAAGATCCATCATGAAGAAGACTTCACAATATAAGATTTAGAAGATTCTCTCAAATGTCAAAGATAAAGAAACTATATATAATTGAGATTTTTCTATAATTATATTATTTTTCCATGTAAATCTTGACTAGTCCTAATACTATAGAAAGGAGTCTAAAGGTATGTAGTTTATGTCATCCAGAATAGAATAGAAATATCAGGCTTCTCCATGAGAGTCTAGCAAAAGATAGTGTATGTACACGTTAGTAGTAGTAAGTAGTAAGTTTTTATTAGATAGTTGGATTAGCCTTCATTTATTCATGATCAAATATAATGAAGCTTTAATGTTCGATTAAAACCTTGTTGATAAATATTGCCGTTATTTATTGATTCCGATCGTGTTCCAATATTATCTGTAAAACTATCCTCGAATGAGTTTCAAATCGATTTCGCAACATGTGGTTTCAAGCCATGGGGGATCTTGTAAATTAGGATTACAAGGTTTTTTTGAAGAAACCCTAAAACCCTAATTTTTCATGAAATCGGTTTGTGGTTAAAGATTTCTGGGGTTTTATAGTGAATTTATAGAAACAAGATTTATAAATCCGGCCACTCTACCTAAGTTGGTATGATCAATACGTTTTTATATCAATTTATTATTAATGGTTTCTCTAGATCGAATTCGATTTTCTTTTTCGGTGATTTGTAATTCGATGGTATTAGGGTTTTTACAAAACCCTAAAATTCGGTAAAGAAAGAAATCAGAAGACGCAAAAGGTTTCATCAGGAGATCATCATGATCATGACTTATGGAGCAAACCAGGTGATTGTCTTATGATCATCACAATGGATTTAAGTTTCAATTAGTTCTCCAAAACAGGTTCGGGTGTAAAGTATTACAAAACCCCTAATTTATTTAGGAGTTGAAATATTATCCATCTAAGTTGCTCGCGTTTGATATGGTAAATAGGGTTTGAAGGTACAGGCAACAAAAGTTACAACATAGGGTATTCTGCTATGTATGTTGTTCATGGATAGTGTTTCTGAAGAGAGGTTGCGTGATATATTAGGGTTAAGTATAAGAAGATGTGTGACATGTGCGTGGCACAGTTATGATGCTTGATATGGTGACATGGGTTTATTTATAGATAGCATATGATGAATACACCTGGTTCATGTAGATGTTACTACATTTGATAAGCAAGTTTTGTGCGTTCAATACATGTTAATACAAATTTCGTAGTATTATACAACATGCTCGAAAGATTTTAATATTGTTCAATCTATATATGGTAGTGTTTCTTATTGGGCCAAAGGCGTGTATTAATGGTGCTTGAAAGATTTTACTGTTGCTCATGGATGCAAATGTATGGAGAGCAGGATTTTTATCAAAGAAAGGTAATGTTCGCATAAGAGAGTATGGAGCCCACGTTGGTTTTGGATTTGTTAAATATTCTAAACTTAGACCCCACGTTTGAGAATTGTATATGTTTATACATGGTGCTGAACAGTACTAACATGGAAAAAAGAAGTTTTAATACTGCTCGTGGCGTCTGACAAAGGAGTTTGTACTGCTAGGCTTGTCCGACATCGGACAGTACTTGGTTTTTGGCAAGGTTATAAATAGCGTGAAGCGTGGCGTAGCGGCATAGCCAAGCCTCAAGCTTTAGCGTGAGGCGTAGCGACATGGCGTTTTTAAGGCGTGACTTAAGGCGGCAAAAAATATTTATAGATTTATAGATTATTCAATAGTTTAAGAATAAATATGATATAAATATTATTAAATTCAAGCATCAATCCAAAATATTAGTAAATCCAAGCATAAATCTCAAATTTTAGAAAATCCCCTAAACACTTCAAAAAAACTCGCCACGCTATGCGCTATAGCGCGCTTTATCACGCTATATGACGCTATATTGCACGTCACGCCTAAAGATGACACCTTGGCCTGTTTCGTAACGTGGAAGCCACGCTTCACGCTATGGCGATGCTATGGCGCCGCTATAGCGCACTATTTAGAACCTTGGTTTTTGGATGGATTTGGATCTCGGACAAAACTATTTTTCAAATAGTTTATTCTTATTGATTTATGGCTCGTATTTTTGGGATTATTTGAAGATGTGATTATGAGACAGTTTGATAATTGCTTATGATTATGTTGTAGTTGGGTTTCACTGGTGCGAGTCCTTTCTATCTTAAAAGTTGTAGCTGGCTTTTTAAGATAACTATTCGATCGCTTAAAATGGTGTTGACAAAGACTTGTCAAAATCTAGCAAAGGTGTGTGATTTTTCTTATAGGTGCTCAATGCTCACAATTGCTATCACTTAGTATGTATCTCATAGAAGATGAGGATTTTTGTCAAGAGGTTGCAGTCTACTTATATTTCACAGATTTATTTATAAGTTCGACGTCACGTGGATAGTGCAAGACATAAGACACAAGTTTGGGAGATAATACTTACTTCACAAATCGTTATACTCAGTTTTCTTCATCATGATCACTACAAATAAGTCCTACAGAGTTAGAGAATCAAGAGAAGGTAAAAATATGGGTTTCATGGGGGGAATCATATTGATAAATTGTTTAACCATCCTACAATGCACCACTATGGTATGCATATCTACAGAAGACCCCTACTTGATTATAACAAAAAGGGGAAGAAGTTTCATTCGTATACTAACTTCATGGGAAGTTTGTGCTTATTTGGTTTTGTCATTATCAACTAGGGGAAGATTGTTGGGAATTATATTTGAATTGATAAAGACAAAATAATGAATGAAACAAGATGGAAACAAGAAGGGACCAAATTCGTCATTGTAGAAGTCTTCAAAAGATAGATTAGAAGATTCTCTTAGTTTTGGTCAAAGATAAAGATAATATTTATTTGATTTCTTATTAATTTATCTTTATTAGTTTTCCATGTAAATTCTTGACTCCTTATACTATAAAAGGGAGGTCTAAGGTATGTATTTTATGCAATCCAAAATAAATAGGAATAAACAAGAGTTAACAAGTTCTCAATTAGAGTCTAGCAAAAGCGTGTGTGTATATTCACGATTAGTAGTAGTAGTAGTAGTAGTCTAGTTTATTAGATAGTTGGAGTAGCCCTCATATATTCTGAATAAAATATAATGAAGGCTTCAATGATTCGGTTTAAAACTTGTTTGATAATATTGTGTTTCTTTATTATTCGCTGTTTGTTCAATAATATCTGTAAAAACTATCCAGGATGAGCCAAATCGATTCTCAACATGTAATGTGTGATTTTTGTCTGCCCAGTATGTTGGTTTATTACTATTTGTGAAGGATTAAAGATTCTACCTATATCACTCTTCATTCCTAAACCCTTGGTTTTACTCGATGGGGGAATAAATGCAATCATGTATGTCTATTCCATCGTTACGGATGTGTATATGTGGTTTGTCGCCCTTGCTGGTTTACGACTTTTGGTAAAGACTACTAGTCCTATTCTTTAGCTTATTCGAGTTAAGGAATGAATGCAACCATGTGTGTCTATTCCATCGTTATGGATGTTATGTGTGGTTTGTTGTCTTTTCTGGAATATTGGTATCGATAGAGATTAGAAAGAGTGATTAAACCCTTAAAACCTTTTTAAAACCCAATTTTACAAACAAAAAAACCCCCCCCCTTTTTTTTGAAGACTTGTCACTATCTTAGCTTTTAGGTGTGAGAACGTAGTATTCTGCCAAGCCTATGATAGAATACTCATCTTGACCGATCAACTTGAGGCGAATATTTTTAAATAATACCACAATAGATTAGTTGAGCGAATTGAGAGTTTTCCTATTTCGTGAGGTGTTTGGTTGTGTACTAGTAATTGAACAAATAAATGCTTAAAGGAAAAATCCTTGACTACGGTTGGGATACATTTTCATAAATTTTCTAAAGTCTACTTGAGGACAAGTAGGATTCAAGTGGGGGAATATTTGATGACATCAAATAACGTCACTTTTATAGCATCATTTATTCCATGTTTCTTACCCATTTTGTATAATTATTGCAAGAATTGGTACTTAATCGTTTATATTTAAGATTTTCAGTAATTATGGAGTACTTTGTGAAGATTAGCAAAAAGGCACGCATTTTGGACCTTAAACGAAGAAATCTAAAGCATACTGTTCTGACATACTATACGCCGTATCCATCAAGGAAGATACGAAGTATCTGTGCCTGCACTTCACAAGAAACCATGCAGATATAAAGAGTTATACGCCGTATCCAGAAGACCTTTATACGCCATATTCTATTTCAAGTAATTAAATATTCTAGAAGATATTGAACGTGGTCCCTACTCCAAGAAAACTCCTAATACACCGTATTGACCTCGACCAATACGGCGTATCGAAGAAATTCCAGACACTATATATAGAAGATCTAAAAACGAGTTTTAGGTGTGCTTGATCATATTTACAATACCCTAAACAACAAAAGTCGAATTTCAGACGACAAGATAGCAAAGAAAGGTCTCGCCAACGGCTCATTAAATCCATAGAAACGCCTTTGTAATTCTCATACCTCTTAATAATCTTAATCAATTTTTGGTATCGTTCTTAACTCGGTAGGTTACCTTGTGTTGTTCTTTATTTATGTGCTAGTATACTTTACCAATGGTTAAGGTGGCTAATACCCTGGTAATAGCCATGATTACGATAATTTAATGTTTGGAGGTTTGTTTATATCTGATTGCTTAATTTTATCGTTCATTATTGATTATGTTATTAATATCACACTTGTCAATGTGCTTAAATATGCGACCATATCATTCAACTGGGTCTAGTGAAATACCTGACCATGTGACATCCTCAATTTTAAGATCGTTAATTATTTCTGCGATATAATTATAATTTTCATTTTAGGTTGATATATGAACTCACGACTAACCCGGAGAATTAGGGCATACATTCGTAATTACAGCGAACTTTTATAAAGACCAGGCGAATACTACTAAGCATCGACGTTAATAATTTCAAAATGCCGAAGAAAAAATTTTTTGCATCGTTTTATTTTTGAGTTTTTCATACACGAATGGTCGACAATTAAAATTTTATTTGTCATAAAATAATCAGTTTGTATTTTATTTCCGAATGAATTTAAAATTTATTATTTTTACAAAAGTTCGTCTTTGTTCCTGTCTTAGAGCCGAACTGTATGTTTTAAAATGTCACATTTTATTAAATGTTAGAAGTTAAAATAAAAGTGTATCGGAAAATAAAAGGTCTTGAAAAGTTTTAATCCCGAGCCATGATAGTTGATTTTTATTTAAAGTAAAAAAAGTTCATGTTCAACAAACAAATTTTTTGAAAAGAAGGTGAGGACTATAATTGTCAAAAGTCAAACTAGTGCAAAACATATAAAGGAAGTTTACTTTCTCATTTCCTTCATTTTTATAAAATAAAAACACACACTTTCTCTCTACTCCACCACCACCCCGTAAAACATTCCGGGTCACCGTAAACCGCCACCTGAGGGCCACCATTTATCGCCGCCGTCGTCCGCCGGTCACCGCCGCCGAAAAACGCGCCGTGGTCAAGCGCCGAAAAAGTACAATCCAACAAACTTATATTTTCCGAATCCCCTTGTTATTTCCTACGTTTTCCACTAAAAATATACGACATGCAATGGATAAAAAAAATGGTGATCTAAAATAATATGGGTAAAGATCAAGCTTGAAGTGAAGTCTTGTATATTTCTTTTGATCATTTGATCATCATCACCATTTTCCTTGTGGTAAAAATCTTAAAATGGTTTATTGTCTTTCTATTCTTGTATTATTTTCCATTCCAAATTTATATGTAAATGTATTTTATTTTGATGATCAAGTAATAAAAGTGATAATGCATGTGTAGATCTAGGGTAAAAATGACTAAATCAACCATTAAAACTTGCTAGAACTCATTAGAAATTTAGAGCTGTTGCAAACAGTAAGTTCTGGATTTTTGCATAAGTGTTAGACTTGATTTGATTTACCTAGGTTGTAGAGAATTGAATGATGATAATGTGGCTAATTGGATACTCAATGGAAAGTAAAAATTGACCAAGTTATGACCATTTTACCAAAAGACATCAAATCTGACCTTGCTGGACAGAACGTATAAAAAGTCATGATTACGTACTGAGTTGGTTAAAAACCTATAACTATGAGACCTAGATAAAATCATGTAGGATCTGCACCAATTGGATGATCAACCAATTCATTATGGTTCGAAAATGGCATCAAAAATGGTGAAAGTGAATTTTCAGCCAAAAATGCCAACTTGACCTTTGTTTGATGAAGTGACATTAATTATATATTTATTTAAAATAAGTATAAAAATGACTTATGATTTATAATAAACATTAAAAATGAAACTAGGGAATGTAAATTTTAATAAGTATACCATTTATGGTTTGAAAGATATGACTATTTTTGTAAGCAAACCAATAAAATTTTTACGTCTATATCAATACTAAAAATTGTAAAGCGTTTTTGCGACTAAAACCCGAGATGATAGGACCCACTTTTGGGAACTTTTATATGATGAACCTACTGATAATAAACTTAACCCGACATCGAGAACCCGAAAATTTACTATAAACTCATAAACAAGCTTAAAATGGACTATCGAGAGACCATAGTCGGGCCATTAAGGCCCAATTATATTAATGGACCTATTGGACTTAAACTTTGGACCACCCACTTGGGCCCAATTAATGGGTTAAGATCTGGTCTTGGACTTATAAAATGGACTAAATTACTTAATGGACTCATAAATGGGCCTATTGGGCCTTTGGACAAAAATTGGTAATAACTAGTGAAAAATGAGCTAAGTTAGTACATGTTAAACACATAGAAGACTATGAGAATAAAACTTAGGGAATTATAAATTGTTGATCATCATATAAGATATATATATATATATATATATATATATATAGTATAATATCTATATATAAATAAATATATATATATATATATATATATGATATATCTTGATATGATGAATCAACAATTATAATTCCCTAAGTTTTTGATTCTCATATAGTCTGCTATGTGTTCAACTGACTGAACTTAGCTCATTTTTACTAGTTATTACCAATTGTTTATCAAAGTCCAAATAGCCCATTTATGAGTCCATTAGATAATTATCCATTTTTATAAGTCCAAGACCAGAATCTTAACCCATAATTTGGGCCAAGTGGGTTGGGTCCCCAAAGTTTATCCAATAGGGTCCATCATATACAGATTGGGCCTAATGGCCCGATATGGTCATATAGTCCATTTTAAGCTTGTGTATGAGTTTATAGTAAATTTCCGGGTTCTCGATGTCGGGTTAAGTTTATTATCAGTAGGTTCATCATATAAAAGTTCCCAAAAGTGGGTCCTATCATCTCGGGTTTTAGTCGCAAAAACGCTTTACAATTTTTAGTATTGATATAGACGTAAAATTTTCTATATGTTTGTGCTTACAAAAATAGTCATATCTTTCAAACCATAAATGGTATACTTATAAAATTTACATTCCTAGTTTCATTTTTAAATGTACATTATAAATCATAAGTCATTTTTAATACTTTAATTAAATAAATCTATAATTAAGGTCACTTCATCATACAAAAGGTCAAGTGGCATTTTTTGGCTGAAAATTTACTTTCACCATTTTTTGATGCCCTTTATCAAGAACTAATGAATTGTTGATCATCAATTGTTGCAGATCCTACCATGATTTATCTAGTCTCATAGTTATAGGTTTTTAACCAACTCAGTACGTAATCATGACTTTTTATACGTTCTGTCCAGCAAGGTCAGATTTGATATCTTTTGGTAAAATGGTCATAACTTGGTCAATTTTTACTTTCCATTGAGTATCCAATTAGCCACATTATCATCATTCAATTCTCTACAACCTAGTAAATCAAATCAAGTCTAACACTTATGCAAAAATCCAGAACTTACTGTTTACAACAGCTCTAAATTTCTAATGAGTTCTAGCAAGTTTTAATAGTTGATTTAGTCATTTTTACCCTAGATCTACACATGCATTATCACTTTTATTACTTGATCATCAAAATAAAATACATTTACATATAAATTTGGAATGGAAAATACAAGAATAAAAAGATAATAAAATTTATAAGATTTTACCACAAGAAAAATGGTGATGATGATCAAATGATCAAAAGAATTACAAGTCTTCACTTCAAGCTTGATCATTTACCCATAATTATTTAGTCACCATTTTTATTATCCATTGCATGTCGTATATTTTTAGTGGAAAACGTAGGAAATAACAAGGGGATTCGGAAAATATAAGTTGTTCGGATTGCATGTACTTTTTCCGGCGACCACGGCGGTTTTCGGCGGCGGTGACCGGCGGCCGACGGCGGCGGTGGCGGTGGCGGTTTCCGGTGACCGGAAAAGTTTTCCGGTGGTGGTGGTGGAGCTAGAGAGAA
This sequence comes from Tanacetum coccineum, assembly GCA_026074375.1. Taxonomy (NCBI): domain Eukaryota; kingdom Viridiplantae; phylum Streptophyta; class Magnoliopsida; order Asterales; family Asteraceae; genus Tanacetum; species Tanacetum coccineum. The sequence goes on along the minus strand of BQNB010021136.1, from coordinate 3,320 downwards.
AGTGTGTGTTTTATTTTATAAAAATGAAGGAAATGCGGAAGTAAACTTCCTTATATATGTCTTGCACTAGTTTGGACTTTTGACAATAATAGTCCTCCCCTCTTTTCAAAAATTAGTTTTTGACACATGAACTTTTTACTTAAATAAAAATCAACTATCGTGGCTCGGGATTAAACTTCCAAGACCATTTTTATTTTCCGTTACACTTTTATTTTAATTTCTAACATTTAATAAAATGTGTACATTTTAAAACATCAGTTCGGCTCAAGACAAGGAACAAAGACGACTTTTGTAAAAATAATAAATTTTAAATTTCCATTCGAAATAAAATACAAAATGGATTATTTATTACAAATAAAATTTTAAATGACGACGTTTGTTATGAAAACTCACCAAAATAAAACGAATGCCACAAAATTATTTCTACGCATTTTTGAAATATAAACGTCGATGCCCTTAGTAGAATTCGCCGGTTCTTTAAAAAGTCGCGTAATATTAAGATGAAGCCCTAATTCTCCCGTTATCCGTGGATCTATATCAACAACCTAAAAATGAAAATTATAATTAATACTCGAGAAATAATTAACGATCTAAAATTGACGGATTGTCACATGGTCGGTATCACTAGACCCAGTTGAATGATAGGTCGCATATTTAAGCACATAGACAAGTGTGAATTAATAAACATAATCAATAATGAACGATAAATTTTGCAATCGATATAAACAAACAAACATAAAATTATCGTAAATCATGGCTAATACCCAATGTATTAGCCCTTAACCTTAAAAGTGTACATGCATGGCTCTTATTTATACCCAAAATTCTTGCTTGGTTTCTGAGATTTTTCAATTGCATGTGAAGTGGTATTATTTACATATACTATTAAGGAATATAATAATAATGATGTTTCATGATACTATTGATCATCATTAGTACTTAGCACTATTCTTGACTTTACTATTCTTGACTTTATGAACATTAAATCAGGTACTGAATCGTAGCATGTGAAGTTTGAAAAGAATACCAGGTGATGAGACGTAGCATGTGAAGGTTTTTTTTCAAATGAAAGAAGTAAGTAGGGTAGTATGTAAGTATATATATGATGATGTCTAGTTATATATATTTTTTTTGAATTTGGTTACGGGTATATATTTGAGTGTAGACGGTTTTATAAAAATAATACCAGTGGATGGCTTCGTTTCACAAAATGTGAAATAAATATGGTTCTACTGCTACAGGTTCTAAAATATCTTTTTAGACACAAAATTAAGAATAGTGATATTCGCGTGCTATTAAGACTTTCTATAACACGAAGTAATGAATGCCTTTCATAGAATAACTTTCTTTTGAGATTAACGGTAAATTTGCAAATTTCGCAATACATAATCTTACTTAATGAAAAAGAGAAATCTAAATTTTATGATGTGTCACAAAAAGTGACCTTATTTGATGTCATCAAATATCCCCCACTTGAATCCTACTTGTCCTCAAGTAGACTTTATAAAACTTATGAAAATGTATCCCAATTGTAGTTAAGGACTTTTCCTTTAAGCAATTATTCATTCAATTACCAGTACACAACCAAACACCTCACAAAATAAGAAGATGAAATCACTCAAATCACTCACCTAATCTATGTGGTAACATGCAACTAATTCTCTCAATTGCTCGGTCGTGACGAGTATTCTATCATAATCTTGGCAAAAATACACATCTCCACCACTGAAGCTAAGGAGTGACAAGTCTACAAAGGTAAATTAGGTTAAAAAGGTTCAAGGGTTTGATCACTCATTTTAATCTCTATGATACCAATATTCCAGAAAAGGCGACAAAACTACATATACACATCCATAACAATGGAATAAACATACATGGTTGCATTCATTCCTTAACTCGAATAAGCTAAAGAATAGGACTAGTAGTCTTTACCAAAAGTCGTAAACCAGCAAGGGCGACATATACACATCTGTAACGACAGAATAGACATACATGATTGCATTCATTCCCCCACTCTAGTAAAACCAAGTGTTAGGACGAAGAGTGATATAGAGTAGGGATCTTCTAATCCTTCACCAATAGTAATAAACTAACTAGGCAGACGAAATCACACATACATGGCCGTAACGACGAAATAGATACATGCAATTGCTCGCATCCTCATTCAAGTAAGACTAAAGGATACGGATTAGGAAAGGAAAAATAAATGTTGTTAAATAAAAAGAACAAAACAAATAGATTAAGTCCAAACAAATATGGTACAGTGTTGCTAGTACTTTCCCGGTGGTACCCATGAAAAAGACACAGAATCATAGACATAAATGTCTTGATCATAGATCAACAAAGACAACCTTATTTGGAGTTCCCGTAATGGTCAACTCTTAAACATCCATAATATACATACTTTACAACAATAGTGGTGATATCGACCACTTTTTTACAAGATGATACATTGTTGGTTTATTTCGACCAACATACAACAATACTCTACAGAATTACTTTTTTTGTATTTTTCATTTTTTTTTTAAAACATAAACTACGAATTTGATGGAATTTCATCATCTTCACGATCTCAATAAATCCGGATAATTTATCCATTGTCCTCCATACTTCGGATGTAAAAAATAATTTGTGAAAGTAGTAAAACACACCGAAAAATTGAGATTTAAAAATATACACTACTTTCACATTCCCATTGCATTGTTTAATTTTTCCGACCTAACCGTAGATATAAATTTTACACACGTACCCAACGGCATTGTGCAATTTTTCTGACCTAACCGTAGATAGAAATTTTTGCATTGCGACACAGGAAATACAATACTTTACACAAAAGCAACTAGCAACCAATTAGGACTTAATCTAATAGGGTAGGCTAAGGTGTAAAGGTGTAACGAAACAAATTATTGGTGTAAGAAAAGAATGGAACGGCTCAACAGGTTTTCTAGGGGTATCTTACTCTAAAAATGAGAGTAAACAAAAAGGTTTATACGGGGATTAACTAACCAGTGTAGTTAGTTAATATCACAACATGTATAAGCTTTTTGGGTGTAATTTTAAAATTTTACCAGTTAAGAAAATGTCACTCCATCTATTTAAAATAGTACTTATTATTGTAGTCTCGAGTAGATATACCAAGCCAAGTTTTAAAGTCTACAACATCACCGACACACTCATAATTTTGTAGAATTTGGGTAAACATTTTGAAACGGATAACGCTAAATTCTCATAATATCTAACAAGGGTTATGTGTGCAGGTTATGTAACTAATAATTTCATAAAAGCATGCTTGAAAAATTTTCAATTTAGGCATAATTTAA
>BQNB010021135.1:0-64608 GCA_026074375.1 Tanacetum coccineum | reverse complement strand
GACTTAATGCTATCAGCAGAAGCGAACATCTCTAACAGCAGAAACGACACTTAGTCGTTTTCAATAAGTTCCAACAAAAGGTCTAGGTGAGGGTTCAAACTAAGACACCAATCCTTAGCCATATTAGGAATAAGGTGTTGATGTGATTTCCCACTACGCTAACAACGGGGTGGGTTTTCAAACTAAGAACACCGGTCGTTGGTTGTGATATCCTGCTCCGTTAACCACGAGGTAGGGGTTCAAACTAAGCAACGCATTCCTAAGCTTTAAAGAACTTATGATTATAATGTTGAATATGTTGCAAAAAGTTCTAAAGTTTAAATCTCGAAATCAAGTTACGAAGTCTTAATAAGTTGTTGCTTTGAGTCATGATTCATTTTGAATTATGACTATGAAAATAAGTTGGTCTATGGTTAAATTAAAATGAGTACACACATTCAATCGTATATCCATGTTGGGAGTTGAAAATTCACAAGTCATAAGTATGAGGGCTTAACATATAAACTTATATCGACAATGATCTTGTTTAATTGCTTAGCTTGGAACTTGTGAAAAATCGAGGACGATGAAATTATCCGTCAGGACATCCGTAGATCACTCTACGGGCGCTTCTCATTCTATGATCCCAGTATTAATAAATAAAGAAAGTCAAACTTGTTAAAAAAAAAAAATGAGAAAATCCAAAAATATTAGTTGTAGTTAGTATAAATTCAGAAAATGGTGAAAACGGGGCTTACGTGTTTACTTCATAACATTGCGTGAGGACACACAATACCTTAGTTTGGGGGATTTGATAAGTGCTTAATTACACATATCTTTTACCTCTAAAAACGAGCTTAAATGACCAAAAACAGACAAAAACTGCCAAATATATGTTTGTTTTGCATTTGTATTGTGCAGGAAGTGGATATCAACAAAAAGACAGAAAACCAAGCCAAAATGACAAAACTGAGCATGGAATGGAAAAGACTGTGAAAAATCAAGGCCAAAGACCAAAAAAGTCAAAGTCAAAGTCAATCCAGAAGAATCAGCAGTCAAACCGGAGCCGGAACTGAAGAATACTATTGAATGCAATCTTTACCCATCTGATGGGCCGGGAAAGCCCAATAGTATATCTATGAAGACTGTGAAGACCAAATGGGCCCTCAATCAATTACAACAGCCCATTTGTGTGCAATTGACAAAGACTGTGAAGACTTTGAAGGCCCAATCCTAGCCCAGTTACAGCCAATCTCAGCCATTGTACACGCAAAACCCACACACTTTATTGGGCTTGAAAAAGCCCAATACAAGCCCAAGCCCAACAAAAGCCCAAAATCCATTTTTAATAAACTTTAGGGGCTAAATTGCCAAGTTTGAAAGATTGTTTTAATAAGAAAAATAAATACAAGCCCAAGCCCAACAAAAGCCCAAAATCCATTTTTATAAAGAAAAGGGGCCTAAATTGCCAATTTTGAAAGTTGTTTTAAAAAGAAAAATAGAAAAATAAAACACAAGGACTGATTTTGCAATTTACCCTAACCTTCTTTATTTCTTTTAGTTAAAAACAGCAGGGACCACTTTTGTAATTCACCAAAACTTTCTTTATTTCTTTTGTTATAAAACCACAAGGGCCATTTGTGCCACTTTCTAAACTCCTTTTTATAACTAAAAACGGGCCAAAACGAAATGAAAAGAGAGAGAAACGTGGAGGACCATTTGTGCATCTTTTCCAAACTTATCTTTTAAACCCTGCGTACCATAACTGTCGAACCCCCTTTCCCGCCAAACTAAAACCACCCCTCACCCACGGTTTACAGCTCACCCCATCCCCTCATAGTACACTCCCCATTAAAACTACCCTCACTTGGGCCACCATCCCCTGTCCTTATAACTTGCCACCAGCCTGGCAATTCCCACATAAACTCGAGACCAGCCCAATGGTGAGATTGTTTAGAAGTACACAAAAGCCAATCCAATGCTAGGATTTGCTTGAGGAGTTTTTCCTACAACACACCCAACTAGCACATGTGAAGCCCCAAAAAAGACCTTTAGGACTGCTATAAAAGGGAGAAGAGCAAGCCGAACCCCCCATGAACCACTTTTAAACCTCGTTTTATTAGTTTAAGATGTCTTTAAATAATGTCTTAACTTTTTGCATAGTGTAATTCAGCTTTATTTAAAAGTTTATGTTGTAATATTTCTGTTTCTAATAAAAAGTTAAGTGTGTTCTTGATATTGTTACTGTTGAAATTTTAAGTCTCTCATAAAGCCTTTTAATTCTGTTTTAACCTGTTTAAAAACATGTTTAAGCTATTAAACATCTCTTGTAACAACCTTTCTCAGCCTTCATTTCAATTAAAATTCATTTAAAAACGTTTTCTATAAAATAAGGGAGTGTTTGGTTTAGCATTGAAAATGGGTCAAACCAAGTTTTGCATGGGTCAAGTGCACTCAGCCACTTTTGGCTGAGTGTGTAGGGTGTATTAAGTCTCTTTAACCATAACTTTTAGTGTCAAAATAAGTTTTTTGAGCCAACCTTTTCTTAATCTGTCAATTTTCAATAAGCAAATTTAAGTTAAGTGGCACAAGCTGCATTAAGCATCTTTAAGCACCATTGTTTTTGTCTCCATTGTTGATGGTTTTCAAGCCACTTTAGCTAAAAGCATCCCTTGTTCTTTGTCCATGTACCTTTAAGTCAAATTGCAAAATCTGTCAAAGTGGTTTTAATGTGAGAAATCTAACTTTTCAACTTAATTTATCAGCAGATTTTTCATGTTTTTTAAAAACTCAAATTTTGAAAATAAGATCATTAATATGTCATCTAAATCTGTTTTTGATTAGTTTTTCAATTTAAGCTCTTATGAACTTATTTGGCTTAAGCCAAAAAGCCCACCCCCTCTTTAACAGAATACCCTGGTGCTGAGCACCATCTTTAAGCCTTTTTAGTTTGCTTATTTTACATTGTAACCTAGCTTTTTATTGCTGTTTAAGATAGCTTATAGGGTAATTTCTAGGGTTCAGCAGCTTACTTGGCTTAACTAGCTTATTAGGTCACCTAAATAGTAGCTTAAAAGTAGTCTTTTCTGTTTTTTTTTATCATTTTCAGTGTTGGCTTATTTAATCTTAAGGCTTATTTAGGGCTTAATTCTTTTAGTTTACAGCTTAATACGATAACCTATCTTATTCTTGTTATTGACTTTAGATTGTAGCCTATTGTGAATTAAAATGTTTGGACTGACTTTGATAATCGGGGTCATTCTCAGGGACCATTTGTGTAATTTTGAAGTTTCTAGTTAACATAGTTAGTGCCTGTAGTTAGTTAGCCTGTTACCCACAAATAGTAAATTCCAATTGAGCAATAAAACAAAAAAGAAAATTAGAAGATAGAAGAGCGGTACAAGCCAAATAATAGAAAACTATATTAGCCATATTAAATCCGGTTCAATGCTGGTTTGGTTTGGTTTAGTTGCAATTGAATTACTTATCTCGAAGCGGCATATCATTCTTAAGACTTAGCGAGACATCGCCTAAGACCTAGACACGATTAATCCTGTCACAATTAACGCATCCGCATAAAGCATCCTTTAGTTTAATTATAATCTATCTTAGAGAATTAAAGCAGTGGTGATCCTGTTAAAACCCTAGCCCAACGAGACTTTACCCACTTATTGTTTGACGGTGTTTTATATACTGGTAGTCCACTATTCCAATCTTTATCAGAAAATAAGAGCTGATTGCTAAAAACATAAACGGGTTCACCTCCGGTCCAACTAAGCCATATTTTCAAAAAACAAAGAGAGAACTTATTATATTGATCCTATTGGTCCAGTAATATAAAACATGATATGGAGAGCTATCCCGATATCTAGATTACTTGGTCCGTATCACTAGATCCAGTTGAATGATAGGTCGCATATTCAAACACATAAACAAGTATGAGGTGATAAACATAATTAAACAATCAACGATAAATTAAGAAATTGATTTTAAAACAAACCAAACATTGAACTTTCATTAAGATGGCTAATACCCAAGGGTATTAGCCCACAACCATTGTAATTATACAAGCGTAATCAAACAATTAAAATCGAACGATTAAGAGAGTAAAAATTACACGATGTCTTCTATGGATTCGTGATCAATGCTTGACCTTGGTATCTGACTTCTCTTCTAAAATCTTTCTTTTAAGTGAGTATGGTATAGAAGAATGTGAAATAGTACACTGTAAAACTCGGTTTTTGAAGTCTCTTCTATTTAAAGTGGTCTGAAAAATACTCGATACCGACCAAATCCAGCAAAGGTCGATACGACGAATTAGGCTTGGATTCCCTTGAGTTCGCGTTTACGTTTCGTACAAAATCACTTTGATAACATTCCGCAATTTAACTTGATATTACTAATCTCGAATAGTTTATCTCGTGGATACGCCTATGTAGACAGCATGTGGATACGGCCAGTATTGGGATTTGGCTCCAAACATCTTTTTCTTGTGATAGTCCTTGGCGCAATACGCCGTATCTCTTTAGTTGATACGGTGTAATTGGTGGAAATTTCATCAATCTTCAAATATCTTCGTTTCAGCTCCAAATTATGCGCCATTAGTTGACTTCACAAAACACGACTGAAATTACTGTAATTAATCAACTTTAAAGGCATTTAAGTTGACCCAATAATGCAATAATTATATAAAAGTGGGCAAAATAGATGGGATAAATGATACAATAAAGTGACGTTATTTGATGTCATCAAGACATCATTCACAATATTAAACAAATCACAAAACCAATGAATTCAACACACAAACATGAACATAAACATGATTGACTAGTTAAAGAATGAAGATATATCAAAACATTAGATTTCAAAGTACCAAATGCTAGATATCCAACGAAAGTATCCCAGTGATTTTAACCAAAAGAAACAACCAAAATACAATTCCTCCTACCCAAGAACCTTTACCAGAATAAACTCTCATGTTGTTAGTGTACGTCTTTTAGGGTGTTTGGTAATAAAAATTGTTAGAGATTGGATTATTTTTGGATCGTGGCTTTCTTCTCTAACTTTAAAGGGTTATAGGTTGAATTTGTGACCAAACCAACCCCTAACACCATTGGAAAAGGAGAGAGGTGAAAGAGAGAGGATGTGTGTGATTTGTTTAAAGGTTGGTAAAAAGAGATGGATTATAGATGCCAATATGATGGCCAAAAGGAAGTATATATGCTTGAACTACTCCTTGGCCTCCAAGGTTCATCAAAGTGCCAGAAATATGAGTAATTAGAGGCATATGATCGGACTTGGGGCTTAATTTCACTTAAAATTGAATGTATTAATTGAAAATAGGGAAGGTTCATATTCATCTAGACTTCTTCTGGATTCACAGGTTCGTTCGTCAGATGCATGTAATTCCGTAAAATTTCATCCAACCGATTTTAGTTTGCGGCTCGGTCGTTTCGCGTCTGGATGCTTTTCATCAGTTTGAGGCTTTTGGATTCAAAATGACCTGAAGGCAGGCGTAGACCTTCCATCATGAGTTGCATTTTAGCCTTTTTTATACTTTTTATCTTTTCTTGTTTTGACTTTCCAGGTGTTTTTTCCTTGATCGGGTTTGACTTGTATGACTCCAAAGTCAATATAATACTCTTCCTTACTCCCAAAATGTCTCTACGTGAATTTTCCTTCCGATAACGCATCCACGGAGACTCCGTTTTCTTGTGGTAAAATCTTTGTACATGTCTATTTCTTTATTTCTCTCTCTTTTCTTGTGTATTTTTCTTCACTTACTAAGTCTAGTCAAGCCACATAACTATAAAAAAAATCCAACTTTGTACAATATTAGAGCAACAGCAGTAACGTTATTAACAAAATAACATGTACAAAGACCATGATAAACTGCTAATAAAAATATACTCAATTTGAGCGTTATCAAATTCTCACACACTTAAACATTGCTCGCCCTCAAGCAAATCTTGAAAAATAAAATCCACATGGTGCACAAAAATGATTAGCAAAATGCGATGCAAATATACCAAGTACAAGTACGAGATAAGATTCATCGTTTTAAGCTTTTGGTGAAAAATTGAGATGTTTGACAATACCCAAAGGTTTTCTTGCTTAATAAGCAATTATAATCACCTCACAAAAAGAATGAAGTATAAATTCACTCAACACTCATTTAGTTTAGGTGGGTGAGAGTATAATAATGAGAAATCATACTCACGAAAGCTCGCATATATTGACCAAATTTATTAGCCCCCCATAGGGCTTGCACAAGAAACAAAACCCACCGACGAGGCGTAAGCATACCGAATGTAAATCATCTAAAGAGTGCCTTTTAATTGGGTTGTAACGTTTAGGCTTTGGGTTAATAAATGGTATGGATAAGGCATGGGATATATATGAGAGGGTGTATTATGAGAACATATAAGTCAAAAATCTAAGTCCCAATGTTGCTAGTTACCGAACAAACCTCAAACCCATAAATGATTATAGTTACTAACTTTTCTTCTTCACATATCGATCACTATATATTGTATCACGTCTTAGCACATCGGCTAATCGATATCTCAAGCATACTTTGTCTTCCTTCATCTTCATAGTAATATAGCACATTGGGAATAATTTTCATCACACATTTTTTTTCTCGATGACTTATTCATTTTTTTAATAATTTTTTTCACACACATCAAACTCCCTCACACTTCGCATAAGCATACACCACAAAAAATAAAAATAAGAAGAGGCCAACTTCATCTTTGTTTGAATGGCACAACTCTAATAATGAAGTGTGGCTAACTAATAATCATCAAAAACAATCCAACATTCCAAGCAACTAGAAACCTACCGTTTAGACTTTGACAAGGGGTTAGGCTACGCTTTAAAGTGTAATTTTTTTTTTTGCTTTTTTTAGTGGATGTAAAAAAAAGAAAAGAATAACTCAAAAGGTGTTCTAAGAGTATCTAGCACTAAAAGTGAGTGCTTACAAAAGGGTTAATATGGGTGGTTAGCTAATCAGTGTAACTAGTTAAAAATAAAGATGTCAACGGATGGCCATTTGTTTTATTCCTAAGGGTGCCTCTTTGTCACACGAATACACTTATATCACACGAGTGTGATCTTACTGCGGTCTGGTAATGATTTACAAGCACAAGTTCTAGAATAAATAAAATCATCGGCACATTAATAAAAAAGATTCAAGCAAATGAAATAGGCACAAATCGCACACAATTTAGTAAAATGGACTATAATAGTACTTTAAGACAAATGTCCTCGATCCTAGAATGGATTGCAATATTAACCAAGATACATCTCAAAATTTTCAAAATTATAGTATTTCACCTGTGGATTGATCCAGTTATTCTAATATATTATCCTAAAAGCGTGAACAACTAGATCACAAAGGCAAACAAGTATACAAAAAATTCAAATTAGCTAAAAATATGAAAAATTAAAAAATCAATCTATGTTTTCCTAGTACTAATTATACCAAGAACTCCCCCACACTTAAGTTAAGCATTGTCCTCAATATGAAAAATAAACTTCAAGGTATGTAAAATAGGGAAAATAAATAATGTTCCAAGAGAACAAAACTTCCTGTGCAAAAAAATCGTGATCGAACTTCATATGATAAATGATACGCGAATGCTAGCATAAGCGTGTGAGATCAATCGATTTCATTTCCAACCAAACGTATACACTCCAAATTGTAAAGTCACCAACAATACAACCAATCCATCCTCCAAGAGCTTAATTGAATCTGCAAAAACAAACTAAACTACAAAAACATGTAAAATTAGAAAGTACACTTTCGTAGGCAACAACGATTGAATTAGTGCATGGCAACAAAGCCTTTAAAAACCCCTCGATATCCCGAGGGGATGATTTGTAGTTTCATGAGAGTTTCCACCAAACACACCCACAAGTTCATTCCTTAAACCACATGAATTAAACAAGCAAAAAAATGCACAACAAACACGAAATCAACTTTAACAAATACGAACAAACATTAAACATATCTAAACATCACGAGTATTATAAATAAAACATTCTAAATACTCACTAACATAACACGACTCTAAACGAACGAGATACGAAAAAAATGAAAAATCAAGACCAGGACCTATCCAGCCATTCCAGGACCCGGTATCCTGCCGTTTTTTTTTTTCGGTCCTTAGCTGAACCAATAAAGGCTAAATGTACCCAGCGCGTTCGTCTACAATCTGGGTTGTTCGCCGTAGCCGAAATTTTTGATTTTTTTTTTTTTAATTTAATTTTTTTTAATGGAAGATAATAATGAACATTTTATGAAAAGTACTAAAAACTAAGATTGACTAAAAAATGATTTTTTAAAACTATAATTATAATACTAAACATACACGCATAAATCACACAAATAAACGGGCAAATGTAACAAGGCACTGCCAAACAAACCATAACAAAAATACAGAATTATTAGCACAAGAGTTCACATAATGAGCATGACAAACAAAACAAACACCAAGGAATGCAAATATAAGCCAAACTAATACGAAAACTCAAATTCCACAATTCTAAACACAAACTAAAATTAAGGCAATTCAGACATTCATAAATAAGCCTAAATAAGCTACTGCAAAGAAGCAAATAAGCAAACGATTCATGAAACGACTAAATTTTTGTAAACACCAGAACCATCCAGATGAATCTACTATGGCTTCATAGCCGGTCGTTCCAGATGGAAAATAGCCGTGACAATGATCTAAAAAGAAAAGGAATCGGCTACAGGCTCAGGCCCGATCGGCCTAGATAGAGATATAGTAATTTTTTTAATTATTTTTTTATATATTTTTTTGAATTAAACATGTTTGCTTAGTGACAGGTACACTGGTATTATTGATAAAATAGACAAACACACATAAGGCACGAACACGGAAATAAATGCAAGATGGCTTCTGAACATGACTGTTTAGAACCCGTGTTCCAACGATTCAATAATAATACTTCATCAGCAGACACAATGAATACTCCATCTAAAGAAGATTTGGATAATTTGTTAGGTCCAATGTTTGAAGAATATTTTGAGAAGAGGTCTTTTGATACACCCATCAATTCCGTTGCACAACTGACTCAATTTCAAAAAGACTCGCCTTCCACATCCTCAATCACTATTGATGAACATGAGGCTCCTCCTATTGAAACTACATCTGACGAACAAACTTCTCCAAATTCTTTGACAAACGCTGATGAAGTCAATCAAGAAGATTCTACTGATTTTAATGGCAACCTAGATTTTGTTCCATATAATGCTTCAAGTCATGAGGAAATTGAATCCTCTATGGCTGCTATAGAACCATCAAATGTGCATAATTTTCACTAAGTACAACCCTCAAATCACATTTGGATAAAATATCATCCTCTAGACCAAGTTATTGGTGACATATCCAAACCTGTAATGACACGTCAAAGGCTTCAAACAGATTTTGAGGTTTGCATGTATGCATTAACCGTCAGCACTATCGAACCAAAGAATATCAAAGAAGCTATGGCAGATCACAGTTGGATTGAGTCCATGCAAGATGAGTTGAATCAATTTGAGAGACTACAAGTTTGGGAACTCGTTCCACGTCCAGAAGGAAAGAATATTATTGCTCTCAAATGGCTCTGGAAGAATAAGTGTGATGCTGAAAATATTGTGGTTCGAAACAAAACTCGTCTTGTGGCAAAAGGATACAGGCAGGAAGAATGAATTGATTTTGAAGTGTCATTTTCTCCTGTTGCTCGCCTTGAGGCAGTTCGGATGTTTATTGCTTATGTTGCTCATAAGAATATCACCATCTTCCAAATGGACGTCAAAACGGCTTTTCTCAATGGTCCATTGAAAGAGGAGGTTTATGTCAGCCAACCTGAAGGGTTTATTGATCCAGAATTCCCAGATCACGTCTACAGGTTGAAAAAAGCTCTATACGGTCTTAAGCAAGCACCTCGTGCATGGTATGACAAATTATCTTCTTTCCTAATTGAACATGGGTTCACTAAAGGTATTGTTGACCCGACTTTGTTCACACGACGTCACGGGGAAGACATATTACTTGTTCAAGTATATGTTGATGATATTATTTTTGGATCAACAAATCCAGATTTTTCAAAACGTTTTGCAAATCTAATGAAAAATAATTTTGAAATGTCAATGATGGGTGAACTAAAGTTCTTTCTTGGACTTCAAGTTCATCAATCTCCCCGTGGCATATTCATAAGTCAGTCACAATATGCTATTGAGTTGTTAAAGAAACATGGTCTAGATGAGTGCGTCTCAATGAGCACACCTATGGCAACTGAGAGACTGGATGCTGATTTACAAGGCACTCCTACCGATCAAACGACTTATCGTCGTATGATAGGAGGGCTAATGTACCTAACAGCCAGTCGGCCAGACATTGCTTATGCTACTTTTGTATGTGCTCGCTATCAAGCATGTCCTACGGTTAAACACCTCAAAGAGGTTAAACGAATCTTTCGATACCTAAGACAATCCTACAACATAGGACTATGGTATCCGAAAGATTCTGGATTTGAACTAATTGCATATTCAGATGCGAACCATGCAGGATGTAAAGATGACTGTAAAAGCACATTAGGAGGATTGCAATTTCTAGGTGAAAAGCTCGTGAGCTAGAGTTCAAAGAAACAAGATTGAACTGCGATGTCTACTGTTGAGGCTAAATTTGTTTCCTTGTCTGCCTGCTGTGCACAAGTCATTTGGATGCGTACACAACTGCTAGACTATGCACACAAGTACAATCGGATTCCGATGTATTATGATTCCAAGAGTGCCATTGCTATCTCATGCAATCCGGTTCAACATTCAAAGACAAAGCACATAGACATTCGGTATCATTTTATTAAGGAACATGTTGAGAAGGGTACTGTAGAACTTTACTTTGTTGGCACAGAATACCAACTTATGGATCTATTTACTAAAGCTCTTCCTAAAGAACGCTTTGAGTATTTGGTTCATCGCATTGGTATGAGATGTATGACTCTAACTCAGTTGGAATGTCTGACAAAGTTATCTTCTTTAAAAGATCATACATCGAAAACATGTAAATAAATTTTGCAAAAACAAAACAAAAATTGTAAAACTTCAAAAATACAAAAAGATTTGTCATATTTTTTATAAAAAAACGAAAAACATAATTTAAAGATCACATGATCAGATTTATGACTCCCAATTTAAATAAAAAAATTATAAAAAAATTTCGATTGAAAATACGGGATCATAATCTGAGGGGGAATTCTTGTAAAATTTCATTCATATACATCATTTCTGAAATTAAATGAAAACAATGATCTCTCAAATAAATTGACGTTGAAAAATGATATATTTTTGAAGGGGAGTTTTTATTTTAGAAAGTTAAATTTGACTTTGAAAAATAAAAATCTTCATTTTTCGTACTAAGTGTTTAGCATGATTTCATTCCAAGGGGGAGTTTATGATAATATTGGTCAAATTTTGAAACGTCATCATTACTCGAGGGGGAGTTTTGAAAATTCAAATCAAAATTCAGAAAATAAATGAGATAAATCGAAAAAGGAAAACTACTGGGGCTGAAACTGTCATTCCTCAAACTTTGGTATTCGGTTACTATATAAGGAGGAAAATGTTTATTTTTACTTTTTATTTTCACCGAGTCCATTAACCGAGTTTGAGAAGAAAATCCAAGAAACGTTTTCTGAGTTCATTATAACGACTACAATCATTTTTCTTTCTCAAACGTAAGTGGATATGCATATGGAATCAGTTAAAAACTGTTTTGACTTATCGAGTTTAAACTCAATAAGATTTGATGATTACCGAGTTTGATATTTATCGAGTTTATGATAAATGATTAGAATCTAGGACTATAATAATCTATGATTAGATGGAAATATGTGAAAAATAGTTTAGAAATGGTTCTACATAATAAATTCGATGCTAAAAATGAAACTCGAAAAGAGTGGTGTTTATCGAGTTTGATATTTATCGAGTTTGCTTTGACTGTATTGTTTTTGAAGTTTAATAAAACTTAAATAGATCGAGTTTGATTTTTTTTGTTTTGCGAAAGAAATAATTTTGATGATTAATGTTTGAATGTCTGTGGAACAAAAAGATCAGTTTCTCATGTGTGGTGAAAACATCAAATAATTTGAGAAAGAAATCAAGTTTCTATAAATTCTAAGCTGTGGGTCATATATATCTATTCGTAATTGTTTAAGTCGACTAAGTTATGTCCAGTTTCGGCCGTTTTCTGCAATGAACAGAATGAGGAGTGAGTGACTTAGTGTCCATTCAATTATTGAATTAGATATGTTTGTCTTCATTGTTTATAAATCATGACAAAAAGTGAAAGTGAAAAGTTTATTAACTTGAATTTGCAAATCCAAATCTCAATTGTTTAAGTGGACTAAGACATGTCCGGTTTTGGCCGTTTTCTGCAATGAACAGAATGAGGAGTGAGTGTCTTAGTGTCCATTTAATTATGGGTTTGTCATTATAAAGAAAGTTTTTGTCAAAAGATTTCTAGAAAAACTTCTCAAAATCTGTTTTTTGTGTTAAAATTATACTCGTTCACAAAACAATTTTAAGAAGTTGAATGATTTCTCTTTAATGTTTAGTAAAAGAGTCTTGATTAAAATCAAAAGAGAAATCTTCATCATTCTTGAAAGAGTATCATGTCACAAAAAATTTATGGTAAGGATATTCTAAAAACAGAAAGAGAGAGCAAAATCCATACGCGAAAAAGAAAATCAAAAGTGTGCTCGAAAAATAATTGCCAGAACACACAAAAATGATAAATCAAAAGAATAATTCGAATAAAGCGTATGGCGTGTGCTAGAAAAAGCAAGAACGAGCATATGAGAAAGAAACTGATCCAAAATATGTTCAAAAAGAATTGCCAGAACATATAAAACAGACAGAGTGGAAAAAGACAAAAATGTCAAAAGAATTATTTGTTACCTAACATCTCCATTTTATTCATTCAGTAATCATCATGGCACAACAACAACATGCAACTGATGTTCATCCAGACGAACTGTGTCATCCGAACAAATGATATGATCTTATGGATGCTAACAAGAAAGTTGATCTTGAACATGTGCAATGCCTACCGGAAAGCAAAATTCTGACAAACATCATCAAGAATCATCCATTAAGATTCAGCATTACAGCTTCTTCCTCCGTACCATGGATATATATGATAGTACCAATTAGGCACAATTTCTGGCGTCTTTGAAGGTAGACCGGTTCAATGTTAGGCTCTGGTTTATGTTGGACAAGAAAAGAACTTTCTTTACACTGGATGATTCAGAAACAATTTGCCAATTACCTCAAGAAAATAACAACAATCATATTTATTCGTGCCTCCACCTATCATTTTATGACATGGTTCCATTCTTAAACAACAATTGGGCTTTAAATGGGAATTGAAGACATCGTCAAGCTTTAAGACAAAATGGTCTTCTGGCAACCATGGCAAAATTATGCAAGAATTTTCCAGTGCTTGACAACACATGTCACAACAAAAGGATGGGATTCAACCGTCGTTGCAGGATAATGCAATTGATGCATTGCTTTGTCTATAACATTTACGTTGTTGGATTATGCGACGCTTTATGGAAGGAATTTACTATTCTCTTCATCATCCAACATCTTCGATTCCGTATCTAAGATTTACGAAGATCATCATTAGTCATTACAAGACTATCTTTCCTGAAATCTCGAGACGTGCTCGAGACATGTATCACAATCTGTAAGATGATGACATAATGAAAAATATCTTTAATTCAGGAAGACACAAAGATAAAGTTGGCATGCAAATTCCAGATTGGATGATCACTGAAGAGATGAAGCACACGGAGCATTACAGGATGTATGCAGAGGTGTTTGGGTTAGATGTTCCTCTGACTCAGTCACAACCGACTGAGTCTACCCAAGGAACGCATAGGACACCTAGCGCCCCTAGGTCACCTACCCCTAAAAAGGATACAGCAGAGTCAAGTGCTCCAAAACGATCTACTGTGATTCGTTTTTGTCTTCCTGAAAGGAGATCTACACGTTTAACTCCACCAGTTCCAGTACCAAATGTTGAAAAAGCAGACGAGATAATCTTACAAGATACATTACAAGTAAGTCTTGCTGAACACAAAAGTCGAGAAGAGCAAGAAGCTAGAGAAAATGTGGAACTGGTCAACAAGCACTTGGCGTCTGAAGAGATTGAAAAGTTGGTGGAAGGATCTGAGAATGTTATTGATGATAGTTTACCTCCTAGGAATGATGAACCACAGATTCCCGGCACTAGGTTAGAGCCCCGGAGTGATAAGGAAAGTCCAGAGGTGGAGAGAACTAATGATGAAGAGGTGGAAGTTACTAATGTTGTCATACCTGTCAATGTTAATGAAGAGGAGGATGAATAACTGATGAAGTGTAATACAAAACTCAAAAATGAGTTTTAAGTGTGCTAAATCATATTCTCGATACTTAAACCACAAAAATCGATTTTTAGAGGAGAAAAAGAGCAGAAGAGGTCTTGCAACGCATTCCAATCCATAAGAGACAACGTGTAATTTCTTATACTTTTGTAATCGTTCAGTTTTTGGTATCATTCGTTAACTCAGTTAGTTTACCTTGGCTAAGCCATTACTCTTGCATTAATTATGATGTTTGAAGGCTAATACCTTCGGGTATTAGCCATTATTATGAAGATCTGAATGTTTAGTTTTGTTTATATCTCTATTTTTTAATTTATCGTTGTATGCTTGTTTATGTTTGTCAGTTTATACTTGTTTACGTGCTTTTGTATGTGGGCTATCATTCAACTGGATCTAGTGATACGAACCAAGTAATCTAGATGCCAGGATGGCTCTCCATATAGTAATTTGTACATCTAGAATCATAGGATCATAAGTATTATCCTGCTAAATTCATGCTAAGGATACGCTTCTGGCTTAACTAGTTAATGGATATTGCCTTTAGTTTATTGAATAAGTTGACTAGCAGGTGAACCTAGATAATTCAACAAATAACATTATGATTCCATTGGATAGTTGGACAAGTGGACTACTAGAGTATAAATTGCTATTAAGTAGTAAGTGGGTAAAGTCTCTATGAGCTAGGGTTTAACAAGATCACCGTTGCTTTAATCCCTAAGATAGATTATAATCAGCAAATAAGAATGCTTTATGCGGATGCTTTAATTGTGACAGAATTAATGTGTCTAGGTCGCCTAAGTCTAAGAATGATATGCCTCATCGAGATAAGTAATCGTTACACTGAATAAACAAACCAACTTCTAATCGGATTAATGATGGTAATATAGTTTTCTATCATAAGGCTCGACCACTCTTTTATCTTCTGTTAATTTGCTTGCATGGGTTAAAGTGTCTAGAATTGATAATAGTCACCACCAAACCTGTGCTAGTCTCTCAAGCTGAAAACCCCCTTTACCTGTTAGAATTAGGATTAGAACTAACATAGGATTAACATAGGTTTGACTTAGATTATAATTAATTTAGATTAGATAACCAAAATATTAATAAATTGAGAGATTTAACCTCGCTTCAAGTGTTCGACACCCTACTTACCACGAATCTACCACCGACCGGGTACACTTCCCGTTAAAGTGTTGTTTTTGGTTAAGTCGGCAAAATATAAATTTAAAACTTTAATCATGAAAATATACACCACACAATGACACATCAAGTTTTTGGCGCCATTGCTGGGGAGTGAAAATTAATCTTGATTTTTATTTTATATTTTGGTTATTAGATTAAATCTAACCCTTAGGATTAGTGTTAATTAGATTAGTGTATATTCTTGTATATTATGTATATTTGTTAGTTTAATTGTTTGCTTGTATATTTGTGTGTTTAATTTAATTGTTTTCATAATACACTCTTTTGGTCGACAACTGGATACGGCGTATCTAACTTTCTATCCAATACAGCGTATTCGCTCAAAAGGATTAATACGGCGTATTCAGTTCCATTGAATACGACGTATCTGTCATCTGAAACATAAGCTAAATTTTCGTGTGATGACATCAAATAACGTCTATTTATAGCATCTTTTATCCCATGTTATTAACCCACTTTGTATAGTTATTGCAAAAAATTATTACTTAATCGTTTATATTTGAGAATTGCAGTAATTATGGAGTACTTGGTGAATATTAGCAAAAGGCGCGCATTCTGGAGCATAAATGAAGATATTTTGAAGATTACTATTCTGAAGACCAATACCCCGTATCCATCAAGGAAGATACGGCGTATCCGTGCCTGCACTCACCAAAGACCACAAAGGAATAAAGCTCAATACGTCGTATCCAGAGAAGACCAATACGCCGTATTGGAAATATGGAATGAATATAATATTCTGGAAGATATCAAGCGTGGTCCCTACTCCAAGAAATCCCTAATATGCCGTATCCAATCCTTGGATACGCCGTATCGAACCGACTTCCAGACCTTATAAATAGAAAACTCAAAAACGAGTTTTAAGTGTGCTAAATCATATTCTCGATACCTAAACCATAAAAGTCAATTTTCAAAGGAGAAAAAGAGCAGAAGAGGTCGAGCAACGCTATCAATTCCATAGGAGACAACGTGTAATTCCATATACTTTAGTAATCGTTTAGTTTTTGGTATCATTCATTAACTCGGTTAGTTTACCTTGGCTAAATAATTGCTTTTGTATTTATTATGACGTTTGAAGGCTAATACCTTCGGGTATTAGCCATTATTATGAAGATCTGAATGTTTGGTATTTGTTTATCTCAATTTCTTGATTTATCGTTGAATGCTTGTTTATGTTTATCAATTTATACTTGTTTACGCGCTTTTGTATGCGACCTATCATTCAACTGGATCTAGTGATACGGACCAAGTAATCTAGAGTCTGGGATAGCTCTCCATATAGTAATTTATACATCTAGAATCATAGGATCATAAATATTGTCCTTCTAAATCTGTGTCTAGGATACGCTTCGGGCTTAACTAGTTAATTGGATATTGCTAATGGTTTATTGATCGTGTTGACTAGAAGGTGAACCTAGATAATTCAACAAATAACGTTCTGATTCTATTGGATAGTTGGACAAGTGGACTACTAGTGTATAAATCGCCATTAAGCGGTAAGTGGGTAAAGTCTCTATGAGCTAGGGTTTAACAAGATCACCATTGCTTTAATCCCTAAGATAGATTATAATCAGCAAATAAGGATGCTTTATGCGGATGCTTTATATGTGACAGAATTAATGTGTCTAGGTCTTAGGATGATGTAACGCCTAAGTCTTAAGAATGATATGCCACCTCGAGAGAAGAAATCATTACACTTAATAAACAAACCAACTTTCTAATCGGATTAATAATGGCTAATACAGTTTTCTTATAACGACACATCATATATAAAACGCATTCTAAGTGTTTTAACGTGTGTGCCCCCAATAGGCTCACGTATCTCTAGTCGTATAACACGCGGATCCAACTACCACATTCCAACAGCTCCTACTTGGGAGTTGGAATAGCGGACTGCTTTTATACTAACAATGGAAACGTCTAGCAACACTCGATTTGTTATTAAAACTAGAAATGCCTGAGATGAAGTTCTAAGAACATTCTCAGTGTAATGGTTATGTATTACTTGCCATTATCATCCCTTTGTTACAAATATTGTTACACCATGGATATGGATCCTAACTCATTTCATATAGTTTAACAATTTAGTTTCTCATTATTGAAGTTAATTCAGATATAGAAAATGTAATCAAGAATTATCTTGAATTACCTTTTGGGTACGGCCATACAATTATCTGATTAATTCTAGAGAGGGCCCATGGTATCATATTACACTTATCAAGTGGAGGAACAAATTCTTTGTTGACTACAAGTGTTGTGGATACTGCTTCACATCACTTCCAAGAATCGCCTTTATAACTATCATTTTTAGGACAGCGTTTGACTTATACTTAAAAAGTGATATCCACACATACAAAATTTTCTTGTATCTCAAGTCTAAGGATGACTTATTTAACCATTTTCGACATCTTACTCATGACAAGGATCCAAAAGTAAATGTACAAAAGTTAGGGTGTCCAATATGAAACCCTTGTGAATAACATATAAGTTTGGTGGGAACCATCCCTATATTCAGAGAATATAACCAACACTCACATTTGTCTTATGTAACAATATTCTCATATTGTTAACCGACAATGGACATATTTTGAATGATAAAATCATTCAAGATTAAAACATGCAAATATAGGATATACATTTATTTATATGTAAGAATAACAAATACCTACGTTATTCATTCATCAGAAAGTAAAAATTGTTTACTATCTCTATTATTCCAATTTACTGAAAAAAAAAAACAGATATGCATGAGACTAATTAGCAAGTTGAAGTTCAATGTTTCTAACATTCTTAACTCTTTCTTTACAAGACAGCTAAATAGTCATCTATGTAAACTTTTTGAATACTTGTTTCAAATTCACAAATTATGAAAGATTTGAATAGTACGATAAGTGTCGCATGTCTATTTCCGTACTATTGCAAGTATCATAGTATAGAAATGTGATAGTACCTTTAATGAGGTATTTGAAATCACTAACATACTTATCTCAGACAAGTCATTCTTTCGTTTCTTAATAAATGTATGTATTCGTATTATTTTTTTTTTAAAAAATTGTGTAGAGCAAACAATGCTCTTTAGTTGATGCATATTCTTTTTAGGTTAGCAGATTTATCATAAATGATGAAATCCTACTTTAACTATGATTGATTATTCTCTAGCATCATGTGTACTCAAACAACACTATGCCTTATATAATTCGTAAACATTTGTTTGAACAGTCATCTAAATCACTCTCAATTAGATATTGTTGTTGTCAGTCTTTTAAATACTCTCAATTAGATACTATTGTTGTTAGCTCATCTTGCTCTTGTACAAAAGTAACAACCAGTCTCATACATAATATAATATATATATACATGATGAATCCTTAGTTAAAAACACAAGGTTTCAATCCATGTAACAAATTATCTCAAGTGAAATATACCATTTAAGACTTGCTTCAATGATATATTACATTGTGTTTGACTTAATTACCGCATATGTTTATTTTAATAAACATTTATTCCAAGGTTGTTTGTTTTATTCCCTAAATTCCCAAGTGAAATTTCATTCCAACCTCAAGGATTAACATCTATCTTGGATGGAATGATACCTTCAATATGTTACACAACATATGAATTTTAAGAAAAAACATAGTGCTCCCACTTGATGTTAGGTGTACTCAGGAGTTATCTTAATTCAATCAAAAATCATATTGTAATTAAACTTAAGATCTCAGCTCCTAGATGCATGATCTAATCCACACTTGGATCCTTTTATCTTGTATACTTTATAAATATTATTTTGAACTCATACCCCTTTTGATTACACACCGTCCTCGCAAAAGTAATCATAAAAGAAAGAGTTATAAAACTTAATTGCCATATTCCAAAGATAGACTCATAACCTTTTGATTACCCATCATCCTCGTAAAGGTAATCATTAAGTAAAGAATTATGATCCTTAATTCGCCATATGTCAGATTCAAGAAAACCTGTATGATAATTAGTTATC
The DNA here is from genome assembly GCA_026074375.1 of Tanacetum coccineum. Classification (NCBI taxonomy): domain Eukaryota; kingdom Viridiplantae; phylum Streptophyta; class Magnoliopsida; order Asterales; family Asteraceae; genus Tanacetum; species Tanacetum coccineum. The sequence continues at coordinate 44,987 of BQNB010021135.1, read as the reverse complement.
TTTATATAATTAATGCGTGTAGAAAAGAAAGATTTAATCATAGTCAATTGCTTGAGTAAGATTAAAACCTCTTATCATCAGTCAGGCATTAATATGTATATAATTTAATTCTTATGAGCCTTTTTTTAAAAGAAACTTATTCTAACCTCACAGTTTAATTGTTTGGTGAAAGATCAATCAAGCTCAAAACATTAATTGTTCTTTTAAGGATTGTATCTTTTCATTTATAATTCTAAGACATTTATTAGATTCAAAACGTGATAATTCATCTTATTAGTTAGCAGGTTTATTATGACCCTTTAACTCATATTCCTCAGCATTGATATTAAAATATCACTCCATTGATGAGGTATCCTTGCGGATTTATGAATGAGAGTTATATTATACTTTGGTTTGATATTTTCATGTTTAACCTTAGTATGATATCAGCAAGTGAATTAAGAAGGTTATGTATTTTGTTCTTGAATGTCTCAAAGATTTTAGATGCCCCGCTTACTTTTGTAAGTAGAGATAATTCTCTAAATACTAAGTATTTAAGCAATAATAAATTATTTTAAAAATGGGGATACAAAATGCTTTTTCAGTTCTTTCTCTCTTGCTGTTAATATATGCTTAAAAGATATTAATAAATTTCAGAACTTTAATCAAGACATAATGAGATTCATCCCAATCCATAAATAGATAATGTCTTGAATACCTTCTAGTTTGGAACTTTATTGAGTGTATCCATGACACATGCAATTTTTTAACCTTGATCGATTTTAAAGGTAGAGCAATTAAAGTTATCAGAAATCAAACAATATGAATATAGTTTGTTTCAACACATTAGACATACCTATAATGGGGTATTATGTGAGTATTGGATTGTGAGACTCCTTCAGAATTTCCCTAAATAATTAATTTTCTTTGGATCAAATTACTTACCAATAGGGTCGAGCCAAATTGAATACAAAGTATTTTAAAATCAAATGCATGCTATAACGTATATATCTTTGAATAGTATAATAACTCTATGTTCACGTGTTTCAGAAAAATAGAACATGTCAAGTATACTTTACAAGTTTTTGAATTAATTTAAGGACATCATGTTTATGTGTTAACAAGAAGACATAATAATTTTGCTACTTACTTATTGTATGAGTCCATTATAATTCAAGGACTTTATAAAATTTTATCTCTTATCAAGCAAACACTTTTTATAACTAAAGTAATTATGAACGCAAACTCTTGAGTTCAATAGTAATTTCAAGTTAATTTTATACTTCATAATTATGATTATAAAATTAACCATAATTATTTTGACTAAAACATATAGTTGATGTTCGAGGTCGTAAGGGACTTCTACAAGAAGTTTTACAACTCCCTAGGCAGTGTACCTAATTGTTGTAGCGTATTATAGGCAAGACTCGAGGGTTGTTATCGTTCTCTAAGAGAATAGGTTGGGAAGTCTTGATCACGGTCTAACAGAATTCTAGAGGTTGAGAGAAGATTATTTTTGTGTTTTTATGGTTAATAGAAAGCAGGTAAATCTATGGTTTAAGAGGTTGGTTTGTTTAACTAATAACTAAACTAATTAATATCTATTTTACTGGTGATAACTTTTATAATAAGTAAATGTATTTACCTAATCATGCACTACTCCTTAGATTGCTTCTCCTAGATCCGTTGCTTGGTCACGCTTGTGATGATCTGTGTAAGTACTTCCTAGGTCTTGAACGGATTACACGAATCCATTGTCTATTTAATATTCCATTAAGAGTTAAAGTGCCTTGAATTGATTGTAGTCACCAACCAAACCGTGCCGGCCTCTCAGGCTGAAAACCCCCTTTTCCCTTTAGAATTAGGATTAAGACTGACATAGGTTTAGAATATGATAGAATTAACATAGATTAGATAACCAAGATATTAATTAAATTGATAGATTTAATCTCACTTCAAGTGTTCGACACCCTATTTACCACGAAACTACTACCGATCGGGTACACTACCCGTTAAAGTGTTGTTTTTGGTTTAGTCGGCAAAATATAAATTTAAAACTTGAATCAATAAAATATACACCACATAATGACACATCAATAACCTTGTTCTACAAGTCTTGCTTTGTATCTCACAATTTCATTTTTCTCGTTTCTTTTTATAGCAAATACCCATTTATAGCCTACCGACTTCACATTATTTGGGGTTTATGTCACAGGGCCAAATACTTGGCGTTTTTTAAGTGACTCTAGTTCAGCTTGTATGGCATCTTGCCATTTTTGCCAATCGTTTCTTAGTCGACATTCTCCAATAGATTTTGGCACAGAAACTTCATCATTTATTATTTCACTTGCTATAGCATATGCAAAGATTTCATCAATACGTGTTTCATTTCGATTCCATGTTGTACCATTTTGTACAAAGTTTATTGAGATCTCATATTCATTAGGTACATGGTCATTTTCAAGAGATTCATCCACATTTTATGTGTTATTATTGATCTCTTTTGGGATTTTATTGATAACAACTTCTTGGACTTTGGCAGTTGTATTCTGTTCTTTTCTTTTTCATGGATTTGTATCCTTGGAACACATTGGTCTTCTACGTTTTCTGCATACATTTGACTCATTTAGAGTTTCAGGAATATCAATTCGAGAAGGTGTATTTAAAGCAGGAATATATGATTTAGTAACTCTTTTTGTATCTGTAAATGCATCAGGTAATTCATTTGCTAGTCGTTGCAAGTGAATGATATTTTGAACCTCCAATTCACATTGACCACTCCGAGTGTCAAGGAAAGATATTTGTGATGAATTCCAAGTTACATATTGTTTTTCTAGCTTTTTAATTTCTCCTCCTAAGATTGGGAACATTGTTTCATCAAACTGGCAATCAGCAAAACGTGTTGTAAAAATATTTCCAATTAATGGTTCCAAGTATTTGATGATTGATGGAGAATTAAAACCAACATAAATTCCCAATCTTCTTTGAGGTCCCATCTTTATACGTTATGGTGGTGATATTGGGACATAGACACCACAACTAAAGACTTTTAGATGAGACAAACTTGGTTCTCTTCCAGAAACTAGTTGGAGTGGAGAATACTTATGAGATGCACTTAGTCTTAATCTAATAAGAGCAGCAACATTTAAGATAGCATGTCCTCATGCAGAAGATGGCAATTTTGATTTGATAAGTAATGGTCTAGGAATTAGTTGTAATCCTTTTATTAAAGATTCACCTAGACCGTTTTGTGTATGCACGTGTGCTACAGGATGTTGAACCATAATCCCAATTGATATACAAAAATCATTAAATGATTGAGATGTAAATTCTCCTGCATTATCAAACCTAATCTTCTTGATTTGATAATCTTAGAAATGTGCTCTTAATTGAATTATTTGAGCTAATAGCCTTGCAAAAGCAACATTTCTTGATGCTAATAGACACACATGAGACCATCGGGATGATGCATCAATTAATACCATAAAGTATCGAAATGGTCTACACGGAGGAGTAATTAGCCTACAAATGTCTCCTTGAATTCTTTCTAGAAACAAAGGAGATTAGTTTTTAAGTTTATTGATTGAGGGCTTAGGTATCATTTTTCCAAGAGAGCATGCTCCACAAGATAAATCTTTTGATAATAGGATCTTAAGATCCTTTGGTGGATGCCCATTTGAGCTCTCAATTATTCTCCTCATCATAATATCACCCGGATGACCCAATCGATCATGCCAAAGGGTAAATATTTTAGGATCTACACCCTTTCGGGTAGAAACCATATTTATTTCTGTCTAATTTATGTATGTACAATACAATCCAGAAGATAGACCTTTTATTCTTTCCAGTGGAATTTTTTCCATTTCAATGGATGTAGTTTGAAGATACTCAATTTTATTTTGAGTCATGGTTTCAAGATGATAGCCATTTGTTAGCCTTAATTTTATTAAGACGAACAAGAATGTTATCGGTCTTATTAGTCAAAATTAGTCTTGTTAATTAATAGGCTAGTCGGGTTGGGATTGTAATATAATATTGTTCATGTTTCGGGCTCAAAGCCTAAGATAAGCCAAGTCCGGCCCAAGTAAGAAAGCCCACATGCCACTTATGGCTCAAGGGTATAAATAGAACCCTCTCCACACATGGAGAGGGTGTTGGTTTTCATTTTCTCACTTCATGTGTGTAACCTCCCACCTCTACTTTCTCTCTCTAATAAATCTTCCATTTTTTCCTTTCTCTCTTTTCTAGCTTAAAGCTTTACTGGTATGACTTATTGATAAGTGATTATGAGGTAAGTATTGGGATAACATCTGGTATCAAGAGCCAAGGAGGATTTTGAGTTGTGTTCGTGTTTTTTATTTTTTTTATTTTCTTTGTTCGAAAATTCTATAAAACTTACAAAAGTGAGTTTTGATCTTTCTAACTACTCAAAGTTTTATCTTGTTTAAAGTTTAGGAGTATTAAAATTATCATTTTTGTTGTTTTTAAAATTTTCGGTTAGTTTTTTTATTAGAAAAACCTGTTTCGAATTTGATATAAGATTACCGAGAAAAAAATAATATGTATCGAGTTTGAAAAAAAAACTATATCCAAAAAAAAGTACAAACTGAATTTGTCATTTACAAAAGCTAGTACATCGAAAATACTACATATACTGAATTTGGAAAAGTATAAAACAAAAAGAGTCCTAGCTCAGTTGGTTCTGTTTGTGTAGCTCGTGATACTAGCCAAAGGGGTCCCGAGATCGATTCTTAGCAAAGGCCTAATTTTTTTGTATTATTTGTTTCTATTTCGAAATTGTAGTACTTTCATAGAATTTGTGTAAGGTTGATCGAATTTGTGGAATAGTGCACACGTTTTTGGTTTTATCAAAAAGTGTGTATTAGGATTTCATTTCATTCTCGGAAGTTAGCATACAAAATTGTATTAGCTACACAAATTCTCGGTTTCATCGAGTTTTGTGTTAGGAGAGGTACTATCGAATTTTGTAATAGGAAATTTGTTAGATAATTTTCGTTTGTATTTTTCATTGATTTTGATCGAAATTGTCTTCAAGTTCTTTCCGAGAATTGATTCGTCCGACAAAAGAATTCACCGAAAATCGCTTTGTCCGAGATCTACTTGTCCGAGAAAAGTTTTTATCCGAGAAGTTTCGTCCGAGTTTGATCTTAGATTTGTCCGACAAAAGTTCCGAGTTTGCTCTATCCGATATCGATCAACACTTGCCGAATTTGTTACCGAATTTGTTACTGAATTTGTTAACCGGACTTGTTTAAACGAAACTGAAACCGAATTTGAACTTAAACGTCATCACAACACAACTTTATCTCCTTAAGATCCGTAATCCCTCATAACAAACATCAAAATGTCAAATACCAATTTGCAAACTCAAACATCGAATGCACTTCACAATGCTATCATGGAAGCTGGTGGTAAAGACCGTCCACCAATGTTAGCACCTGGTAATTACGTTCAGTGGAAATCCAGAATCAAGAGATACATCGACACCAAACCAAACAATGAACTCATCCACTATTGTCTCCAGAATCCACCATACAAGTTCAAATGGACTGAGAAGACCGTTCCAGTTGCTGAAGGTAGTTCTGAAACAACTACAGAAGGGTATATGGAGAACTATAAGAATGTTTCACAAGACATACGAGATCAACTGAATGCCGAAGCTGAAGCCGTTCAGATCATTCTCACAGGGATAGATAACGATATCTACTCCACAGTTGATGCTTGTCCTAATGCAAGAAGAAATTGAAGAAAGCCATTGAAAGGTTGAAACAAGGTAGAAACTCAAATCAAGTTCAAGATCTGAAAACCAATGTTGTATTGGGATTTGAAAATACACATCACGGGATGGTGAATCACTTGAATCGAGTCTCAAGGTTATAATAAAATGATGAAAGAGCTAGTCCAGAACTCATGTGATGTACTAATCATTAATGTGAATATCCAGTTCTTACTTCAACTACAACCAGAATGGCAAAGGTTTTGTGACACTTATTAAACAGAGTCAAGACTAGAGCTGTCTCCATCATAAACTTATATGAATATCCTGAAGCAACACACCAGAATAAGTCAACGAGAATACGAGCTGTAAGACTTGCACATACTGCTAATCCACTTGCACTTGTTGCTCAACAACAATCAGTTTACCATCCTCAAAACCATCCTAATCACAACACTAAATATTCATCCACCAGATCAAAACAACCTACCAGAATCAGAGGTAAAGCAATTATCAGCTCTTCTGCTCCTATTTATGATCAAGAACCTGCAATGGTTACTGAAGATGATGAAATGTCAAAGGAAAAGGAGATTGATAAACTCATGGCTTTAATTCTTCTCGTTAAGAAAATCCTACAAACCAACCAACATCAGCCATTCGAACTTCATCAACCCAACCAGTAAGCTAATCAAGATAATTCCCAACAACATAGGAAACAGGTAGATCATAAGTAGGGTAGTTAATGTTGCTGGGGCTAGGGAAAGTATAAGGTACCACAGGTTGTGCAAAGTCTAGAATCAGTGTATTACAGCCAGGAATTGGCATGTATCAAGGGACATGTTAGAAACCGAAACGATACAGATGTCACCTTATCACAAGGAAAAGATGTTATGTGTAAGCAGAGGAAGCTAGGGTTCAGATATGAATGCAGAGCAAAGCTGATTGAAGGATAGACACCTGAAATGATGAGAACTGACGATCGCGGAATTGGAAAGCACATTATATGTACATATGCACAAATTAATAAGGTTTACTACCAGATCCAGTTGAAGAATCCCCTGGACCATCTTTGATCTTTGAACCATTGTCATAAGGTACAAAACAATACGACACTATAATGTGTTTGCCAGTGAAAATGAACATCCGAGCAACCTGAATCTGTTAATGACATATATCTAGAGGAACAAGGTGACACCAATATCACTATTGATTCATTGGATATATGTTATGATAGAGATCAGGATGACCAGGATGACACTGATGAACTTGATCAAGAACGTGATTTGCTTGCTTCTTTAATTTAGAAACTAAAATTATGAAATTGATGAGACAGAAAAAAATCGTAAATAAAATATTTGGAAACATCAAACAAGGCCTTTAGTTGATAAATTGAAAGGTGAAATTTGAGGATTTCAAAACTAAAACTAAAAGTTTTAGAATCATCAAATGATAACCAATTCAAATGAAGCAAACAAAAACGTCTAAGACTAATCACTTGATGTTCAAAGACCTTAAAAGTTCCAAGCTGAACTTGATAAGTATCATGATGTGAATTATGCGTCAAAGGTGGCAATTGATTGTGCAAAAGCTAAAGGGGATTTAATGTCATACAAAATGAAATCTGAAAAGTCATTTAAATGAATTATACTCGAAAGATAAATGATTTACATTTAAACGATTCGAGATATGAAAAAGGAGTTTATGTACATCAAGAAACCATCTCATAATGTCACAAGAAAAAGACGCTCAGATAAGCTTTACAAAAACTCGTGAAGACAACGAACTTGATAAGTCATTGCTTTAGAAAACAAAGTCCAAGTTTGGATGATATTGTATAAACAATTGGTCAATTTGTTCATACATGAATAATGCTTAATCGTAGATGAAAAACGATTTTTGCACAACCTAGTTCCTCAAGAAAAGCTCAAAAGAGCCTCCTCGTCTGAATGATATAGGTTTGATTATAATGAATAAATTCTTCTTATTAATGTTAGACCCCTGAAAACTGATGAAACGCTTCGTCTTGACAAAAGTGAAAGTCGATCAAAATTAAGCGAATATAATAGAACCTTTTGATTATGACCAGTTGAATTAATCTTTATGAATTATTCGTTTCCACACCGGAGAAAAGTCACCCTGAACAACACTATTTTCCAAAACTCAAAGATGATCATACCTCTCTAATAATGAAAATTTCTAAAGAGTCTTTTCCTAAACAAACAACTTTTTAGAAAAACAAAAAGGATGACTCTATTACCTTGGGATCAAAGTGAAAAATCTCCTAAAAGAACTTTCAAGATTAAAAAGAGTGTTTAACACAATTTTGAAGGAGTGTGAACGTTTGCAAAACAAACAATCGCTACAAGAACATATTTTGGTAACATAAATCGTTCATTAATCAAAAAACAAAATCGAAGGAATTTTTGCCCTCAAATTAAAGGATCAATGCGACTTAGAAAAATTTTCACTTGTGTAGAACGCGGAAATGGTTCTGATATGAATACAGTTAAATCTCTTGAACATGAGTAGGACATTCTCAAATCTCAACAGAAAACTCAAAAAAAACAATTTTGAGTAGACATGACCGACTTTCAAGGGAAGATTACTATCAGATCAACATGATGCAATACTTATGGATACACAGAACCTGGAGTAGAAGTTACTAATTTGCAATGTTGAATATTTGGAAACTTTGGAAAAATGTGAACTCATGAAAAGTCAAAGACAATCAGTTTTAGCAAAACTGACTATATTTTCAAATTCTCTTGAAAAGAAAGATTTTTTAAAGTCAAAGTCAGTTACCAAAAATAACGTGTCAAATGATTTTTCAAAACCAGTCACTGCACAGATTTTGCCTCAAAATATTAAGCCTATCTTAAAGAACACAAATGTGATTGCCCCAGGAATGTATAAAGTGCACACAAAGCCTAATCAAACTAGAACACCACAGTTGCCTCAAGACATTAGGAAAACTAACAAACGCGTGTCCTTTTCTACAGGAGTAATTCCCACTACTAGCGTTAGCAGACCACAGCTTAAGAGCAATCGAATGGGAGATAGAGTCTTGCCTAACAATAGTCAAGGGAAGATGCAAGAAGTAGAAGACCACCGTAGGAATTTTAAGTTTTCAAATAATAAAACGTCTGTAACTGCGTGTAATGACAGTTTGAATGCTAAGACCTCGAATGTTAACTTTGTTTGTGTTACTTGTGGAAAATGTGTGTTGAATGACAATCATGATTTGTGTGTTCTACATTATATCAATGGCGTGAATTCTAGGACTAGTCAGCCAATGGCTGTGCCTATTAGTACTAGAGAACCCAAGCATAATGTGAACCAATCTGTTGCAACATCCCATAAGAAAACAGTTGCAACAGACTCCACTGTCAAGAAACCTAGATACACAACTAGGAAGCTATATGAGCAAGTTAGTAAGACATGCAGTTGGTGGTACCCTAAGTTTACACCACCCGGATACAATTGGAAACCTAAGTCCACAATAGGAAATGTCAACCTAAATGCTAGTATGCCTCTAGGAAATGAAACTAGAAATGCTAATATTTTAGAACACATGACTCCTAGGTGTTCCACTCTATCCAATACTCCATTGTCTTTTAATTCTTTTGCAGCTCGTAGACATAATTCTATTCATCGTCGACTCTGGGTGCTCAAAGCACATGACCGGAAACCTCAAACTTCTAACTAATTTTGTGGAGAAATTTCTGGGCACGATGAAGTTTGGAAATGATCAAATTGCACCGATTCTTGGTTATGGAGATCTGGTTCAAGGAACTATTACTATCAAACGGGTTTATTACGTCGAAGGGCTAAATCATAATTTATTCTTCGTCGGTCAATTTTGTGATGCGGATTTGGAAGTTGCTTTTCGGAAGTCTACATGTTACATCCGTGATTTGAAGGGAAATGATCTTCTCACAGGTTCTCGTGGCACAGATTTGTACTCAATCACTCTTCAAAAATGTGATGAGGAAAATACTGTTATTCGCAACAAATCTCGTCTTGTAGCTAAGGGATATGCTCAAAAGGAAGAAATTGATTTCGAATAGTCATTTGCACCAGTTTCTTGGTTGGAGGATGTCCGGTTGTTCATTGTGTACGCTGCACACAAATCATTTACCGTATACCAGATGAACGTCAAAACAGCATTTCTTTACGGTCCTCTAAAGAAAGAAGTGTACGTAAACCAGCCAGATGGATTTGTTGACCCATATCATCCTGACCAAGTTTACCGTCTCAAGAAAGCATTATATGGTCTCAAACAAGCACCAAGAGCGTGGCATGATGAACTCTCCAATTTCTTGGTATCCAAAGTATTCTCAAAAGGTTCTATTGTTCCAACTCTGTTCATAACTAAACACGGGGAAGATATATTGCTTGTGCAAATTTACGTTGATGACATTATTTTTGGTTCTACGAACCCAAAACTTTTAAAACGATTTGAAAAAAGTTACAACAGTTCGAACTGACAAAGGCACGGAATTTCTTAATAAAACTCTTCATGCATACTTTGCAAAGAGGAGAATAAGAACAGAAACGTCAACTGATTTGAACACCTGAGACAGAAAGGCATGTCCCGCAAGACAACCGGACTCTTGTTGAGGCTGCTCGAACAATGCTAAAGCCGTCGCAAAGGTTCCTTTGTTCTTTTGGGTGAAGCAATTGCAACAACAATACTGTTTTACTCACAATCGTTCACTTGTAATTCCTCACATGAGAAAACAACCTTATCATAACATCAATGATCGGAAACCGTCAGTCAATCTGTCACATCTTTGGTTCCTCTTTGCTACATATCGGTTAATATGTGAAAATCTTGATAAAATGAAAGAAAAAAAAAAGGGCGATGCCATGTATTTTTTGTTTGGTATTCTACTCAGTCAAAGGCATTACAGGTATTTAACAAGAAACAAGAATGATAGTTTGAAACAAATTATGTTTAACTTGATGTATTGCATCAAATGGCGTCTGATCACGGTCAGTTCATGACCCTGGTCTACTATGTTCGACAACGGTACTTGAACAAACAATTTTATGTCCGTCCACAAACTCAAAGAAAATGTTTCCTAAATTTGCTAGAACAGTAACAACTGTCAAATGAGGCTGGAATTCTATATAGTCCGATGTTCAGTGAATTAATCAATTGGTAACTTCTCCTGTTGTTCAAAGTCTTCCGCTTACATGCTTGCTGATAATTCCTACTAAACTCAACAACAATAACTACAACTCCTACTTCTATAACAACCAATGTTACAGATCCCCTCCATTGAACATTTTCATATCAACACATCAAACTCCAACTCAAGTACCAACTATCACTGCTACCTGAGAACATTATTCAAGCAAAAACAAATACAGAGAAATGCACAATTTGACAGACGATAGAAGCTAATCATCATCTTCATAACCGTACAAGAACAAGGGGAGACATCGTCTCGTCATGTTGATTCGTCAAACATGCATACTTTCTATCAACACCATCCTTCCGCACAACGTTGGACAAAAGATCATCCATTAGAACAAGTCATTGGAAATCCTTCTCAATCAGTTAGAACAAGACTCACTAGAAGCCCACAGATGGCGAGATGAGTAATGTATCGCACTCACCGAGTCGAACCGAACCAAAGAACATCAAAGAAGCCATGATGATTCTGCATGGATTGAATCAAAGCAGGAAGAACTTCATCAGTTTGATCGATTAGATGTATGGGAAATTAGTCGACAGGAATCACTTTGTGCAAAAATGTCCATTAACTAAAGTGGCTCTGGAAAAACAAACGTGATGAGGAAAATACTGTCATTCACAACCAAATTCGTCTTGTGGCTAAGGGATATGCTCAAAAGGAAGGAATGAATATCGAAGAGTCCTTTGGCACCATTTGCCTAGTGGAGCTGTACGGTGTACATTGTGTTATCTTACACACAAATCATTTAACAGTTTACCAAAAGACGTTAAAACAACATTTCTTACGACCTGCTGAAGGAAGAAGTGTACGTAAACCATAACCAGATGGATTTTGTTGACCCATATCATCCTGACAAAGTTTACACCTTCACCGTTCTCAAGAAAGCATTATATGGTCTCAAACACCCCATAGCGTGGTATGAAGAACTCTCCAACTTTTTGGTTATCTGAAAGATTCTCAAAAGTTCTATTGATCCCAACTCTGTTCATAACTAAACATGGGAAGACATATTGCTTGGTGCAAATATACGTTGATGACATAATTTTTTGGTTCTAACGAACCCAAAACTTTTCAAAAACGATTTGGAAGAACTAATGCACATCAAGTTGATATATCCATTATGGGAGCTGAAATTCTTTTTAGGAATTCAGATCCACCAATCCCCTCGTGGTATCTTTATAAACCAAGCTAAGTATGCTCAAGAGATACTTAAAAAGCATGGTATGACCTCATGTGATAGCATTGGTACTCCAATGGCTACAAAACACCTTGATGCTGACTTGAGTGGTACTCCGATTGACCAAAGAAATATCGTAGTATGGTCGGAGCACTCATGTACCTAACAGCAAGTAGACCAGATATTGTACATGCAACATGTTATTGTGCTCGCTATCAAGCGAAACCAAATTAGAAACATCTCACCGCGGTTAAGCGGATCTTTCGGGTACCTCAAAGAAACCATTAACATGGGACTTTGGTATCCGAAGGACACCAGTTTCGAACTAACTACTTCTTTTAAGATTTGGATCCATGCTGCTGTCCTCGATTCACTAAGAGTCCATATGGTGGCATACAATTTTTTAGTGGGTGATAATTAGGTCAGCTGTCATCCAAAAAGCAGGACTGCACCTCAATGTCTTCAGCAAAGCTGAGTATGTGGTCTTTATCTGCGTGCTGCGCACAAGTTCTATGTTGAGAACTCACTCACAGATTGATGAGCTTCCACTTTGGATCATATACCTATGTAATGTGACTCAAAGGCAGCCATAGCCATCTCGTGCAATCCAGTCCAGCATTCCCGTACCAAGCACATCGATGTCAGATATCACTTCATAAAGGAACAAGTTGAAAAGGGTATTGTTGAATTATTCTTTGTCGGAACTGAATACCAGTTAGCTGACTTGTTTACTAAAGCTTTATCGGAAGATAGGTTTAAGTATCTTGTCAGACGACTCGGTATGAGATGTTTTGACTCCAGATTAAACGTGGAGGTTCTGGCAAATTAATCTACTTTGAATGACCATCAAACACTCATTTGTAAATATTTTTATTCTCTCTTTATTTTTGATTTATAAAAATTTTGAAAAAAAGAAAAAAAGAAAATTATAAAACCTAGAAAAACAAAATATAAAATTAAAAAATTTCAAAAATACCAAAAAGAATCTTCTCGACATGTCTCTTAGATCGATAACATTTACGTACACTAGAAATGTTTGATTTAACATCGACAACGGGCGTGGAAATGGAAGTAGTCGAACGGGAAGTTTGTCAAATGCTTTTCAAAACATGTTCATTTCAAATTTTCTTAATAACTTATGTATATTTTCATTTCATAACACGGTCCCCGAATGTTATAGGGGAAGCTGTAGCGCCTTTAGTGTGCTTACTCTAAAAAAGAAGAGAAGCTCTATCTATGTTTTAAAATCGCTGAGCACAATTCTTCAAAAAGAACTTTAAATGTCAAAATTGTCTACAATATAATTTGTGGTAGTTTTTTTCCATAAAAATTGGTATTTGTTCCACAACTTCTCGCTGGTGTTCAATCACTCCCTTCCTCGAATAATTTTCAAGCAATTATAAGTACGCAGAATGTCATTTTTGTGAATCAATTTCTGAGGGGGAGCTTTATTAAAACAAGAGCCTTTTTAATGTGTCGTATTACGATCACATATAAATGTCAATTGTTATGTTATCCAAACCAACATTCTGGGAAATTAAAATGTGGAAACATATAATGTCAATTATTTTAAAATCACGATTCACTAAGGCATCACACTCCTTCTTAACATTTGTGTGGAGTCATATCAAATTTTCCATTCTAATGTCAAGTTTTAATAAATATTGGTACCCACAATATACTGTGACGGGGAGCAATCCGGAAAATAATTCATGCAATATCGTAGTATAATTTTCTTTCTCCTCCCCATAGTGAATTTTTCATGTCAAATTTTAAACATTGGTATTTCAAATACTAAATTTTTATATTTAAAATAAGGGGAGAAAATGTGATTAAAATATGATTAAAGACGAATGTGAATCTTATATAGACTCAAGTGCAACTCTTTCCTTCAGTGTGCTAAACAATTTCAAATCTCGAAGCAACATGTGTAGGGGGAGTATTTGAAAATAACAAGTTAGAAAATGGTTTTAGATATTGGTTCTATCTCTTATACCCAACACAACCAATTAATCTCCCGACGATTCTGAAGTCATAAATGTGATTAGGTTTAGGTATAAGTCCTAATGATCCAACCAGAAACTTGGAGGATCTACCCAAGGCACCATAGTTAGAAAAATAGCATCCTTCGGTATGATTGGATATGATGTGTATAAGGGAAGAAATGACGGACTAAGATTGAGCAAACACCTAGGAACAATCACAACACGGTGTATAGTAATCGACGTCTTGTAAGCATTGAGAGGGGGGTTTAAAGAATGAAAAAGAAATGTAATGGAAAAAGGTGAAAAAAAGAACGCCCACCTCACACCACAACTTAGGCAGAAACCGGGTCAATACATAATCTATCAAAATCACAAAGATGATTGTTGATATTGAAGACGACATCATGGACCCAGTGATGCAATGCACAACCCTTCCCAGCCATTCGGGTTTCTCTCAAAAGAAACTTGTCTCATTTGTCACGGAGATACACACGTTATCTATTGACATCTCACTCCGAGATTGTTGATATTGAATAGGTGGCAGTCTGCTCCAGCCTCCGATTACTAAAACCAAAGTGCACAAATCGAGTCTAGAGCCAGAAGAGATCAAATTATAAATCTCATTAGGACACAATGTCAAAATACACTTGTTGAACACCATAAAGTTCACAAGTTGTAACAAAGAGTCCTACGCATTATCCTTGAGATCTTGCCAGAACATCCGAGTGATACTTAAGTATTCACAGTGAAGATGGAAATCCTGCTTGAGCCAACATCAAACAAGCTCTTGGTAGGTGACTTGCAAGATTCTACATGAATCGAGCTTGTGCTAACTGGATATCGATTTTGGTCCAGTAAATGAATTGACGACTAAATCAGAAAGATAGTAACTATCTGATTCACTCTTACCGTGTTGTCTACTTTGAGACGTTCCGGTAATGAGAACTAGCAAGCATGGTGAATCTAATACATCTGTGTTAGAAGATCCTACGCTTTGAGCTGGAAACCCTGTCAAGGAGATTCTTTGAATCTACCTGATCACAGGTATAGTATTTATACTATAAAACGGGTAACCGGAGGTTAATACAACCGAAGTCAAGATGAATGACAAAGCCATATTCATCTTTTATTGCTAACTGTTTTATTTCAGGATAAGACGACGGTGTTGCAGCCTCATTCCAGTAAAGTCGGATTCATAAACCACATGCTCATACTCAAGCTTTCAAAGTCAATCGTTCAACATCAAGATAGTTGATTCTAAACTTCCCCATCATCAAAGAGCCTCAAAGTCAATTAAAGAATCGTATTTTGGGAAGATTGTTAGACCTATGATCATATATGTCAAACAAGAATGTAACAAGTATGAGCATGTTGGTCAAGAGCACAAGTTGATCAAGAAAGTCAAATCAAGATGATTCAAGTCAAGGAGATGATGCAAGATAAAGATCACAAGAACTCAAAGTCAAAAGATAAAGGCTCAAGATCAAGATCACAAAGCATGAATGAACAAAGCCATTACAAACAAGCAAAGACTAAGACCGAAGATAAACAAGGCAAAGCATAAACGTCAAAAGTCATATCTTCAACATCAGGGGAGACAATGATAAAACAAGACAACCTCCTACAAGAATGTTATCGGTCTTATTAGTCAAAATTAGTCTTGTTAATTAATAGGCTAGTCGGGTTAAATGGGCTTGGATTGTAATATAATATTGTCCATGTTTCGGGCTCAAAGCCCAAGATAAGCCAAGCCCGACCCAAGTAAGAAAGCCCACATGCCACTTATGGCTCAAGGGTATAAATAAGACCCTCTTCACACATGAAGAGTGTGTTGGTTTTCATTTTCTCACTTCCATGTGTGTGTAACCCCTCCCACCTCTACTTTCTCTCTCTAATAAATCTTCCATTTTTTCCTTTATCTCTTTTCTAGCTTAAAGCTTTATTGGTATGGCTTATTGATAAGTGATTATGAGGTAAGTATTGGGATAATACCATTGCGTCTTATATCTTTAAAACTTAGTAGATTTCTCTTGGATCTACTAGAATACAACGCATCATTTATTTTTAACTTTGTACCTTTAGGTAACACAACACAGGCTTTGCAGAGCCTTCAATCAAGTTGCTAGTACCACAAATTGTGTTGACGTTTGCATTCGCTATATGAATTTCATAAAAGTATTTTCTGTTTTTCAAAATGGTATTTTTTGTTTCACTATCTACTATACACCCGTCTTCACCGTTTTCCATAATGATTTTCATATCCTCTTTTTGTTTAGAGCAAAATTCGTGTTGATAACATATTGTGAATAGTATTGAACAAGAGTAAAAAGTAGTGAACGAGAGAAGATATTATTTATTGACAATTCCAAAGTGATTACAAGTAGGATGTATTTATAAAGCTAATAGTCTAAAATCCTAATTTATTACCAAAGACTAAGATGAATAGACATAAGACCATAAGCCCATACATAATATTTATTATTGTTGTTGTTGGTGTCATCAACATTGTTATTATAATTGTTTTATCTTTTTTTTTCACATATACTTGTAACATTATAAACTTGATCAAACCCCAAAACCCTAATCAAACTAAACTTTATTATGCTGAACACAAGCAACCACCCTTTTACTCAGCTTATTACAATCAGTTTTACAAATTACAAAGAAAAATAGAAACTAACACTATAACAGTTTCTACAAATCCTAAAACAGATTGAGAGAGAAAACTGTAAACAAGAGAGACAATTGTGAATTATATCGACTTGAGAGGAAAATAGCAGCTAACCTTAACTTCAAGACACTTGTCACTTTTACCCCTTGGACTTCCGTCAACTTGCCATATGTCATCCAAACCTGCACAACTTAATAAACACACTAATACAAAAATGTTATACTAGCAAAAACATCCCTTCACAGATTTAGTTGACTCAGCTCCATAGAATTCTCAATAAACATATTTTGCCCAAAAGGATTTGATACTCGAAAAATATGTTAACTTTCACTTGTGTTTTCCTAAGAAAGTAATAAGAAAAGAAGTTTTACTTTAGTTATTGGACACAATTGCGCAGCATTATATTAAACCGATTATAAAACAAATATTCAACTTACATGGATAAGATAAATTTAAACTTACTCGAATTAACTTTTCAATTATCCCGATCAAAAAAAATACAATATTGGGAATTACTTTACCTTACCTTACACAACATTTCAAAATCTTGTGAGTGATATTAAACTAAATTTGATTTATTTCTAAGTCTCGTACATGCACGAAACTTATAAATACTTCATGTTATAGCACGGAAATTATAACAGAAACTAAGTAATTAAAGAAGATAAAGAATTTGTATTGCGATGCATGTTTTCTTGTTGCGAAAGACTTATGAGAATCTCCACTAACACCACCACGGGAACCAAAGTAACCCCTAGCCGCAACGGCGGCCATACTACCGCTTCCGCTCCCACTCCCACCACTTCCTGCGCTCCCACTACCACCAGCGCCTGCTCCCGCGCTGCCACTCCCACCAGCGCCTGCTCCCGCAGCCCCACTACACTAGCTCCCCCACCACCACCGCTTGCTCCTGCACCCCCACCACCTCCGCCACCTGCTCCTGCACCCCCACCACCACCGCCACCGCTACCCCCACTACCGCTACCACTACTCCCGCCCCTTTTTATTTCAAATGCAATGTGAGTTTTACGTGTGTGAAAAAGATATTTGTGATGAAGAACGGGGGAACGGAATCCCAAAATGCGTTCATCTTCTCTATCAGCCGAACATAGAAACAGTACTTGAAACAATAAGAACAATGTCACGAGTGATATGTGAAGTGAAAATGTGGTTTTCGTCATGTTTTTAGCATCTTCTTGATGATGATTGTTATGTTTTGGAGTAAATATTCTTATGGTTGTGGGCAAAGACATATTAGCCAAGGTTAAGAAACATTGAAGAACAAGTCTTACTGTGAATAGAAGGATGAGCTTGTTTTATTGAAGTAATTGACTTTTTCCAATCATGTATTTATATTTAATTTTGTCCTAAATGATTTACTGACAACTTATTTTTTTATTTTGAATACTAGTACAACTTTCCCGCACTTCATGGAGATTGGTTTAATTGAGGGCTGTTGATCTCCTCAATGCCATAGCTGAGATTTTGGAGAACATAACGGTCAAATATATATCATATCAACTATTAAAACAAAAAACCTAGAAACAAATACACATTACACAAAATCATATATCATTATCAAAAGACTTGTGTCTCAACTGTACCTTATATTGTATGAGAAGCTCCTCAAATAAATGATTGCTGGTTCAAATCTGGCTTAAGATACGTGCGATAATTTGTGATATATAAAATATTTGTGAGATAGTTAAAATTGCGATTCTAAAAAAAATCATATATCAGTAACATTTTTTGTCGGAAGTAAATTTTGAGGCCCCAATATAAAAAAGGGCAAAAGCTATAAATGAGCAATATACTTTTGTTTTTGTGCTAATATGAGTAACCTACTTGTACAATAAAACAACGACTTGGTGTAGAATCAGTTCCTAAAACATACTTGTACATAATGGCATGAAGCTTAATAATTTCATAACCTTTACCTTGGTTAGACAAGAGTAAAACACAAAGAAACTTCATTTATCCTTTCAAACAAGACTAAATTACTAGAACACGAAGAAACTAAAGAGAACCAAGTAACCAAGCAGAGCAAGAACACGAGAAGATGCTCGTGTTCTAACTGCAAAAGACTTCTTCTTCTTCTTCTTCTGCTGCTTCGGCTTTGCATTAGCAGGTACAATTAGAGGAACCCTTGCCTTTTCTATTTGAACCGCAATGTGCACCTTACGTGTGTGAAAACAACGCGGGTGATCAAGTTTGGTGTCACGAGATATTAAAGCATGTTCATTGACTCCATGAGCCAATGCTAGAAATGATTGAGACATAATGAGGGAATATATTAGTGATATAGGAAGCAAGGATGTGATCTTCACCATGTTTTTGATGATGTCTCAAGTTTTCGAGCACAAGAGACTTGTTATGGTAGGAATGTGGTGTGATGATTATAAGGTGGTGAATGGTGGTGGGGCAAGGAGAGACATATTAGCCGCAAGATTAAGCAACTATATGTCTACAAAAAGGCTTCAGCAAATCTATGTACTATCTGTAGAATCAATACTAAAAATAAGCCAATTTTTTGTTGAATTTTTACCCGCATAGTCCGTAAATAATAAAAAGTTAACGGTAGGTTTTGTAAAAACTTTTTTTAAAATTTTTTGGCTGGAAACTTTTTTTTGTTTGGACCGTTGTTATTGGGCTAAAAAATTGGGCCGGCGGAAAGCGACATGAAACGACGTCATTTCATGCCGCCTTTAGTATATGTATATAATAAACATATGCCTTTAAATTTAGTCTTGCACGACCGTTATATCGTGCGATTTAACTTTTTTATTTGATAAGTGTCCTGAGGATAGGTAGATGTTTTTTTGCGGCAGAAGTGACATTTTGTGCGACCATAGTGTCTTTTGTCCGACCGTTTTATCATTTTCGAAAAAGGCAAAACGATCGCACAAAAAATCCCATGATCACACAAAATGTCACTTGAGTCGTACAGAAAACATACAACAACCAAGTGGGGCACTTGTCACAACATGATAGAGTCGCACAATCTAACAATCTCACAAGACAAAAAAATAGAAAACATTTTTTTTACTAGTTTGTGGAATTTTTTGCTCTGAGAAAACCATTCTAGAAATGGCTGATATTGTTTGTTATTTAAACCATTTTAGCCAATTAATTTACTGGGTTTGAGCCTAAGTTTGTATATTATTTCTCAACACTTTTATACGTATAAACACATAGATGGAATATAAGTGGCGAAAGATAATATAAATTCTAGATATTATAATTGTTCGAAATATTTATAAAAGAAAGTTTAAGATAATAATGTGTTAGAAAAGTGAATGGAAACAGGGAATAAGTGTTAAGAAGGCTATTTTGGGCCACAAAAAGTCTTAAAATAAAGAAAGGTCTAGACATTTATTTGAAATTCTTTGAGTGAAAACAAACAATTGATTGATTCTCATATCCAATGTTCAAAGGCATGTATGGTGGCTTGCATGTTACAACTTACAATGCACAAATTTGTAGCTTTTTGTGTTAACGGCAAAAATTTATTAACTAATTTTGTTTATTTTAAGCTTGAAAATCATTTTAAACGTAAAGTTAACTATCCGTCTTAAAATTATAATTCATGTTTCTTTTTTAAATGTTCAAATTTAATTGTTCACTATTAAAAATAGATACATAAATTTGATCAAGTTTACCATATTATTATTGATTGAAATTACAGACTTTATAGAAGAGATTATTAAGCTAGTTAAAGGTAAAACTGTCAATATGCAAAAAGTAAAAGAGAGAAATCAGTAATAATTATGTTTTTTTTTCTTAAACTGTGTTTTTTTTCGGGGGACAATAATTTTGAGACGAAAAGAGTACGCATTATTTTATCGGGTTTGGTCCACATATGAAACAGTCGTTTGGATTTAATCCAATTTTACTAACACCATCGTTTTGACAATGTTTGGCCTTTAATTAGAAAGGTATTTTTGTCTCTTCAAGTATTATACTACATTAAAAAACAAGTGGATCACATATAGGATGTAAACGAGACGAGACAACTCGCGAGCTATTCGAGATCGACTCGTAAACTACTTGAAATCGACTCGATTTAGACGAGTCGAGCTCGAGTTCGAGCTATTCGAGTATATTTCCGAGTCGAGTTCGAGCTCCAAAATCCTCGACTCGTGAAGCTCGCGCCTTATCGAGCTTCGAATTTTTTTACACTTTTACCCTTTTATATACATATATGTGCTTAATTTTCATACAAATTGAGTGGAGCCAAGCTTGATATGCTAAGTATTCATCGGGTTCGAGTCTTAAATGTGGATATAATCAAGCTCGAGTCAAGTTTCGAGCTCGATTAATATATGACGAGCCGAGTTGGATGTCGAAATTTAAGACTCGAGCTCGAATTTTAGTATTTAAGTCGACCTCAAGCTTAACAGTACTCGGCTCGTTTACACTTCTTAGTCACTCTTGCCTGTCTTTCTCTTTCACCATCCACGTAAAAGACATCTCATGCTTTTTGTCTTTCACTTTCTTTTTCCCTATCACCATTCATTAATATTTAATAATTAACATCCATCTTCAAAATGACTATGTCAGTAAAGTTGAACTAAACCCGAAATGGGTGTTTCGTTTTTCGACCAAACACTATACTTTTTAAAAAATTGGACTTAAAATGAAATACCCAACAAACCACAAGAACCAAATTATATTATAAGTATATAGTAAAGAGCAGTATTGCTCTTGGAAATTATGAAGCGAAAGTTTAATATTAAAAAAAAACTTCACCACTCTCGAGGTAAAATTACTAAAACAACCTTAAACTTTTACCTATTTAAGACTTTTTTATATAACGAACTTTAATTATTAAATATAAAACGTAAATCTATCGATTCATTCGTCAAAAAATTGTCATTGAAAAGATTGTCGAATTGCGAACAAAACGAGTTAACATTGCAATGCTTAACATTTTACAAAAATTTGTTGAAGTTTAATATATATTTTAAAAAAATTTACAGTAATAGTCCTTGAGGTTATCTGTTCGTTGCAAAGTTAGTCCTTAATGACTAACTTTGCAATGGAACACTAACCTCAAAGATTATTTCCGTAAAAAATTTCAAAAACAATTGAAGCGAACAAGAATCTTTGGAGTTATCGATCTGTTGCAAAGTTAGTCGCGCGCAAATGTAATTCACTCGCATGTATGAAAATTTTCAAAGGTTGAATAGCACTATAGCAGATAGTCACAAAACTAAAATGAAAAAACCTAATCAAAATTTCAGCAACTTCCAAAATGAACAAGTAAATACTCACTTTCACCTAATCTGGTTTCAAAGAACCACAATACTATAACCTCCACATCATATCTCAATTAAGATATACACTGCGCCGTTAACCACCACCACTACTTAAAATCGACAATGATGCACTAAGAAGATGGTCAGCCTACAATCTTCGTAACACCACCAGAAACAGCCTTTTGATAATAGTCGTCTTCAATCTTCTGCAAAACTTCATCAACAACCTTTCTGTCAATGCAGCCAGACACCAGCAAATGTCCCATGATTTCCCCAAAGTTATTGGGTGCTTTAGGTATATCAATAGCGATATCATCCAATAACAGCCCGTAGCTGATACAACCAGTTCCTAAATCAGCTTCCTTAACAAGCTTCTTCGAGAACAGATAGTTTAGAAGTTTAGAAACAGGCTCGACACACGGTGGGCTTTTATCCAAGGCGCGTGAAATGGCTATCTTCACAAACTCCGAGTGGTATTCAGGGGAGTTTAATTCTTCGACACATTGTAACGCTTCATCAAGCATACGCACACTGAAGTATTCCTCGAGTAAAGAGACTGATTTTTTCTGGAGTTCATCTGTAGTCTTCACTCTCGGTTTTGGAGTTAGAACAGTTAGATTCCCAAAACTCGATGCACGGACAGGAGTGATGGGGGCTGCGGGCCCAGCACCATTTTGGACTACGGCACTAGATCTGCCGTTATTGAAGCTGCCACTACGTTGAGGGAGAAAATTCTTATTCGCAGACGGCGTCTTTCTGAGTGGCGGTGGTTGAATTGATCGGAACCTGGAAACCACCTCCCAGTTATCATCATTATCGATCCCACGCATGCCCGGAATTTGCATTCCAGGTAACCCAGGCATTATGCCACCACCACCAGGGCGGTTCACGGGGGTTGATCCTCCTTGTGTTCTAACAGTAGCCGTTGCACGATTGTTTCTTAAACTTGCTGTAGAACCAGGACGAAGTCCCATGTTCTTCTCTGCTTCATTGTGGATCTCGGTTATTGTTTTGGCTTTCACCTGGATGCAGATGGCATAGTTTAGACTTTAAATATAACACGAGAAAAAAATATACATAATTTTAACTTATAAACAACTCAACAAGGGTTGTGTTTTGTCTCTAATGACTAATAACTCAAATGGGCCGGCATAAAATTTTAGTTACATTTTCTTGGCACACCGCGGACCGCCCAAGTCCTAAATCACTGTATACAATAAGCATATTTCAAAAATGTGCATCAGGCAGCCGGCCGTACAAAAAAGTACCCGTTTTGACCCACTACACAACACACTGACCCACCTATTAATATTCATAAATAAAAAGGAAAAGTAAGAGTACCTCTTCTCGCCTAGGGATCCAATTATTTGAGCGGAGATCAATAACATCACGAACCAGAAACCTCATACGTGCTGCAAGCTGTTGGTTTGATTGAAGTTCTTTCAGTCGGATAAAGTACGCATCGTTAATACGTTTTGATTTTGGGCTTTCATCAAGTTGTTTGCCTATTGTCTGGAAAAACTGGCATATTGCCTCCACATTCTCTTCCGCAGGACAAACTTTATTGTCGGGTCCTAAAAGCTCCTGAACAATGTGATGAACAATCTTTTCAGGCACCATGTTCTGCTTTAAAAGCTCACCGATCAAACGAATGTTTCCAAGTATACGAATCTTAACAATTTTTTCTTTATCTCTACGCTCAGACTCTTGCTCAAGGGCGGTCATCTGCCTTATTTCTTCCCTCATCTTATACGCGCCTTCAAAAGCCTCTTGGCAGTTATTTAATAACACCCGTTTGAGCGTGATGTCTTTTCCACCAGGTTCATCGGATGGAAATGGTGGGAGCTTCACGTTCAGATCAGAACATAATTGAGCGTACATTTGGCAAAATGTAGGCTCGAGAACAGCTTTGTCGAAATAACAGCTCAATGTCGAATATTAATGTGCATATCACCCTGTAACACAAAAACGTAATTGATGTTATCAGGTGGATATAAATACATGAAGAACGTATAATGTGTATTTTTTGGATTTGCTTTTTTGAATCTAATCTTAGTCACTTCTTATCTATTTATATAACAGATCTTTTTTTCTAAATACGTGGAAATTCATTTGGATACGCTGATTTGTGTGCAACTAACATTACCTCATTTACCTAATTCAAATAACTTATTTCAAAGTTTCATAACCGAAGCAAGTTCCATATCAGAAGAATTCTCAATAACCTTTCTAGGCCAGTTTAGATAATGTCTTTTTAGATCGTTGTATCTACTACTTCCTAAAATACCGAGATTCCCAAACGCCCCTAAATGGAAGAATATATGTGGTAGATACAAACCTTCAAAATATCAGCTGTTGTGATTCCCGAGTCAATTAGTTGGCTTTTCAGAAGATCAAACTTCTCTGGAGTAAGCTTGTTCAAGATACTGAAAAGTCAAGCAAAGTGAAATGTAAGTAATTACAAGAATGAAACAAAGATGTCTTATTTCATTACGCGTAGTAGCATAAGAATGCAAAGAGATTTTCCATTATGATTTACCCGTTCACTCGTCCTTTCAAGAACACGATCCCTTGTCAGAAAGAGACCCGTTCCTTATCTGACCAATGGCACTCAGCTTTAATGAGTATACAGATTAGGACCAGATCTGTTTAAGATAGGCAAAAAAAGGTCAGAACTTTAATGCAATAGTTTGAAGATTAAAAGCTGCATAAAGAACCTATGAGATAATCTTTATAAAATGACGTATATCTTAGTAAAGTGACTGACCCCTGGGGAGAAATACTGTTTTTCTGATAAACTTGTCTAGTTCGTTGTGGGTCTTTTTGCTCTGTGTCCTCGGCCAGTACCGGAACGTGCACGCCAGTCACGCTTATCAGACTCCGAGTAACGTGGCTGACCCAGAAAATCAAATCAGCATATTAGAAAGAATAAACTTTAAGAGATAAAGAATAATGCATGGTGAAATTATATTACAGCTAGTCTTATGGAAGTACGAACATAGTACTTACAAGTGTTGTTTCTTAGTTAGTCCAGCTCTGCTCGCGTCACCTACGAAAACCTCATGGCCAACTTCTTTATTTCACTTTTAAGAATCTCCTCTGAGAAAAGTACGAACTAATACAGAAAAATACAGTCGTATATCAATCTGATGTGGGTTGATAGAAAAGAAAAAGAACATTTAAAAGAAAAAGCGCTGATTAGATGTACGAACCTCCTTAAGTAGTAACAGCTGGTCTCTGGTATAACGAACACGCTCACGAACTTCAAAGTGTGAATCACTTGTCTAAAAAGGAAGATATAATGCAGCGTAAGAAATTTTAGCAAATATAGAAAACGATGAACTAGGGACAGAGGATCCTAGTTTTGTAAAAGGGACGCTGCACATAAAAAGAGAGGATCCTATTCCATGTATAAAATATATGTAGAAATAATACTGCTTTTAATAGAAATATTCGGATTTCCCAGATTGTAAACCCAAAATGCCGATTAACCAAAATCGTCATCACAATAATCTTAAGCTTATAAATTATAAGCACAACAAACAAGAATGATAATACAGCATGCTTCATACAAAGCCCACCTTTGACCCTACAAATCAATTTATGTCCATATTTACGACAGAAACTGCCAAGAATTAGGACTTCTAATTTAGTCTCAACAAAGTCCCTATCACCGTCACAACCTTTCACGATCCTAAAGATTACAACCCGGGCTCTTCAACCACCGCTTCCATTGATGCAACACTCGCAGAACATAGCCGCATAACTTCACTACTTAAAAACTCGCTCGAACTTGCTCAAAAGAAAATGGCGACACAAGCTAACAAACATCGGATCGATAAGCATTTCGATGTTGGTGAGTATGTTTACTTACGGTTACATGATTACAGGCAGGTATCATTAGCATGGAGAGAGGGTCAAAAACTCACGAAACGCTACTACGGGCCATACAAAATCATTGAAAAGATTGGTGAAGTCGCCCACCGTTTACAGTTTCCTGAAACAGCTCGTATCCATCCGGTTTTTCATGTTTCTTTGTTACGAGACTGCATTGGGGATCATCAGCCATCAGTAGAAGTTCCGCTATGGCATACTGATCATTTACATATCTCAACCCCAGAAGTCGTTTTGGATCGCAAAACCACACAGATGAACAAAGTTAAAGTACTAATCAAATGGCTTGGTCATGATATTTCAGAAGCTACTTGGGAGGACGAGGAGCAGATTCGTTTTCAATTTCCAGAATTTCCTCTCAACCTCGAGGACGAGGTTATTTCTCACGAGGGGGGTAATGATAGAAGCATTACTGGACACATTAGCCCAACTACAGTGCAACGGCCCAAACGCCAGTCCAAGAGGCCTGCTCGTTACTCAGACTAATTCCAAGTTTGTTGACCGGTTGTTTAGGGAAGACCAAGCTGGCCATGACTCACCACGTTCTCCATAAATCTTGCATGACTATTTCCACTACTTTGTTTATTTCCAGTATTGCATGTAGGTTCATTTGTTAGTGGCTTTCCTAATTTCTAGCATTCATCCTTATTTATTCCTGTATTGCATCACTTTGAAATCAATGAAGAAAATCGTTCCAAAACATTCCTCTTAATCCTACATTTCTTAGGAGTTTGGCCTACTAAAACAAGGCTGCATCAGAGTGGATTATAGAAAATGAAAAAGGGGGTTTTGAATTTCTAAAGTATGGGTTCTTGAATCTGGAAATTTAAAAGTTAACGAAGAGGGTTTCTTATTTGGGTTCTGAGCCGAAACATATGTTATGTTGTTTTTGTATTTGATATGGATTTTGGAACATTTGTGTGTGCCCACTCGCCTCCACCCCCACCACCACCACATAACCAACCACGACCACCAAAAATATTCCTACCAAATTTTGACGGCTCAAACCCGTTAGATTGGATCTTCCAAGCTAACAATTACTTTGAGTATTACAACATCCCAACCGCTCAACGGGTTACACTCGCGGTTTTTTACTTTACCGGCGACGCATTAAGTTGGTACAAACATCTTGCCCATAACCAATTGCTTGGTACTTGGGCGGAATTTTCACGAGCACTCGAACTCCGTTTTGGTCCTTCAACATACGAAAACCATCAAGCCACCTTGTTTAAACTAAAACAAACAACCACTGTATCAGCCTACCAAACCGAATTTGAAAGAATTAGTAATTGTGTTGTTGGCTTACCTCGTGAAGCCTTACTCAATTGTTTTCTTTCGGGCCTCCGTGCCGACATCCAAAACGAGATTTCATTACACAACCCCCAAACCCTTCACTAAGCGTATGGTTTAGCCAAGTTAATAGAAGAAAAAATCAACCTTGCCAAACCCACTTTTCAACCACGTAATTTCCATACCCCAACATCATACAACCCGCGACAAACCACCCTACCATCACATAATACTAACCCATCAACTCCTCTTTTACCCACACCTGTAACATCGAACCAACGAACCACCCAATCCTTACCCGTACCTAATAAGCCGAACCAGACCCTACCATTCACCCGTCTATCCGTTGAAGCGTTGCAAAAGCGCCGAGCCGAGGGACTTTGTTTCCGATGCCCGGAAAAGTTTTTTCCAGGCCACAAATGCAATCCTCCCCAGTTTTTGCTTATCATTGATAACGAGGAACCGATACCGGAAGACACATCGCCTGGAACCGACACCATTGTCACCCCGATTATGAATACAGAAGATCACTTCTTATCTATCTCCACCGCTGCTTTGTTTGGATTGGCGTCACCGAAAGCATTACGTATAACCGGCCATATTCGAAACAGGCCCGTCTCGATCCTTATTGATTCGGGTAGCACCCATAACATAATACAACCCCGTATTGCATTATCGCTTGCCATTCCAACCAACACAGTCACCCCTTTTTCGGTCATGGTCGGTAACGGCGACTTCCTGACGTGTGACGGATTTTGCCCTGACGTTACACTACATCTCGAAAAACAACCATTTCAAATTCCGTTTTTTATCTTGCCTATTCAGGGAGCAGATTTGGTTTTAGGGATGCAATGGTTAAGTCAATTGGGACGCATTGAAGCTGACTTCTCTATACCTTACATCACTTTCATCAGTAACAATAAACCGATTACTTTAAAAGGAGACCCTTTAGCCACAACAATCACAGCAAGCACCCTCACCAGCTTATGTCGTAAAAATTCCATAGCATCAATCCATACACTACTCTATCACAACCAACCACTACCCTCACACCAAACCACGAATGAAACAACAGATGACCCATTTATCCGGTCGCTCCTCCAGCAATTCAGCCATCTGTTCGAAGACCCTCACACCTTACCTCCATCACGACCCTACGACCATCACATACCCACCCACCAATCCTCCGACCCAGTTAACGTCAAGCCGTATCGGTATCCATACTACCAAAAGGAGGTCATGACATCCCTTATTTCTGAGATGTTAAAAGATGGAATCATCCAACCTAGCAGTAGCCCTTATTCCTCACCCGTGTTGCTGGTACGCAAAAAGGATGGCACGTGGCGCTTCTGTGTTGATTACCGCGCTCTGAATGCGGTTACCATCACCGGTTTCCGATACCCACAGTCGACGAATTGTTAGATGAACTTCATGGAGCTGTCATTTTCTCTAAAATTGATCTCAAGTCGGGATACCATCAGATACGAGTTCACCCTACTGATATTCATAAAACAGCATTTCGCACAATCGATGGCCACTACGAGTTTTTAGTGATGCCATTTGGGCTTTCGAACGCACCGTCCACCTTTCAGTCTGCCATGAACGACATTTTTCGACCGGTACTTCGAAAATTTGTCCTCGTTTTCTTCGACGGTATACTTGTTTACAGCCCATCCAAAGAGGCTCACTACGAGCACCTGCGCCATGTCTTCGACACCCTCAATAAAAACCAATTTCATGCCAAACTTTCGAAATGCTCATTCGCCCAGCCCGAGATCCAATTTCTTGGTCATATGATCTCAAAGAATGGCGTACAAGCTGATCCCGACAAGGTGGTGGCAATCCAAAACTGGCCAACACCCAATTTGTTTACCACACTTCGTGGCTTCCTGGGTCTTACAGGATACTACCGACGGTTCGTTAAGAATTACGCTGCCACTGCAAGTCCCTTAACCGACATCCTCAAGCTACAACAGTTTCAGTGGAATGACTCTGCTGATAAAGCTTTCCAAGCACTTAAACAAGAAATGGAATCGCTGGTCACATTGGCACTGCCGGATTTTACGCAACCATTTGATGTCACTACAGATGCTTCGGGTCAAGCCATCGGTGCGGTACTTTCTCAATCAGATCGCCCTATTAATTTTTTCAGTAAAAAGTTATGTGCTCGTATGCAGGAAGCCTCCACGTATATTCGTGAACTTTACGCTATTACAGAGGCCATAAAAAAGTGGCGGCAATATCTACTCGGGAGAAAATTTCGCGTGTTTACGGATCAACACAGTTTGAAACACTTATTGACCCAACGCGTTCAAACACCGGATCAACACAAATGGATTACAAAGCTACTAGGGTATGATTTTGAGATACATTACAAGCCAGGAAAGGATAATCGGGTTGCTGACGCATTAAGCCGCGTTGATACACCGATTTCGCTCGCCATCTCGACTCCAACAGCAACATGGTTGCATGCTCTACGCAAATATTTTGCCACAGATTCAGTCGGCAAAACAGTTTGGAAGAAGATCAGTGATCAGCCTCAACAAAATGTCACTTACACATTAAGTGACGGACTGATATATGTCGGTAATAGGCTATTTATTCCTGATGAACCATCAATTCGTACATGTCTTTTGCAGGAGTTTCATTCCTCTCCTCTTGGAGGACACTCGGGAGTTAAAGCCACTGTCAAACGTTTGACGACGGTTTTTTATTGGCCAAATGTCGGGGACGATGTTTCCAACTTTATTAAGTCATGTTCAATATGCCAACAGGTGAAAGCGCCGAATCATAAGCCATATGGTCTCTTGCAACCATTGCCAATCCCATCTCGTGTTTGGGATGACTTATCAATGGACTTCATCACGCATCTTCCCGCATCAAATGGTAAAACGGTTATATGGGTTATTGTCGACCGTCTTTCAAAATTTGCTCATTTTTTGTCGCTGCCAACTAACTTCACAGCTGCTTCTTTGGCAAGCATCTTTTTACACGAAATATATCGTTTACATGGTTTACCAAATTCGATCGTCACCGATCGCGACCCGTTATTTCTCAGCAGATTTTGGAAAGAATTGTTTGCACAACTAGGCACCCGTCTCGTCTATTCAAGTGCATACCACCCCCAGACCGACGGGCAAACGGAAGTGGTTAACAGGTGTCTACAGTCGTATTTGCGGTCATTCGTATGCGATAACAGAAATCAGTGGGCTCGTTATCTTTATTTAGCTGAAATTTGGTACAATACAACTCATCATTCATCCATCCAAATGACACCATTTGAAGCTGTATATGGGCGGACAGTTAAAGCAATTCACGATTACAACCCGGGCTCTTCAACCACCGCTTCCATTGATGCAACACTCGCAGAACATAGCCGCATAACTTCACTACTTAAAAACTCGCTCGAACTGGCTCAAAAGAAAATGGCGACACAAGCTAACAAACATCGGATCGATAAGCATTTCGATGTTGGTGAGTATGTTTACTTACGGTTACGTGATTACAGGCAGGTATCATTAGCACGGAGAGAGGGTCAAAAACTCACGAAACGCTACTACGGGCCATACAAAATCATTGAAAAGATTGGTGAAGTCGCCTACCGTTTACAGCTTCCTGAAACAGCTCGTATCCATCCGGTTTTTCATGTTTCTTTGTTACGAGACTGCATTGGGGATCATCAGCCATCAGTAGAAGTTCCGCTATGGCATACTGATCATTTACATATCTCAACCCCAGAAGTCGTTTTGGATCGCAAAACCACACAGATGAACAAAGTTAAAGTACTAATCAAATGGCTTGGTCATGATATTTCAGAAGCTACTTGGGAGGACGAGGAGCAGATTCGTTTTCAATTTCCAGAATTTCCTCTCAACCTCGAGGACGAGGTTATTTCTCACGAGGGGGGTAATGATAGAAGCATTACTGGATTTGTTGACCGGTTGTTTAGGGAAGACCAAGCTGGCCATGACTCACCACGTTCTCCATAAATCTTGCATGACTATTTCCACTACTTTGTTTATTTCCAGTATTGCATGTAGGTTCATTTGTTAGTGGCTTTCCTAATTTCTAGCATTCATTCTTATTTATTCCTGTATTGCATCACTTTGAAATCAATGAAGAAAATCGTTCCAAAACATTCCTCTTAATCCTACATTTCTTAGGAGTTTGGCCTACTAAAACAAGGCTGCATCAGAAGGTGTCTAAATTAGCTTAGTTTTGGATCTAATCGGCTTATTGAAATCCAGAAAAGCCCAATAAGTAAACTCTTTTCCGCTTGCGAGGTAATCACCTTGAGCTGTATCAACTTAAATATACCATGAGCCCAGGCTAATCACCCATTAACCGAAAAGAGTGAATTCATCAGCTTTTCCAAATTTCAACAACCGATAAACCCAAATAAAATAAGCTAATCCAAACACCCCATAGAACCTAAATTTAAATCTTCTTTTACCAATTAGCCGAATTCTAAACTTACTTTTCGGCTTTTCCAAATTCCAATAAGCGAATAACAATTACATTTACAATAACAAATTCAACAAAAACAAAGCAAAAAACCAAACATAAAACATAGTTAAAAAAAACATAAACTAACAACATTAAAAAAAAAAAAACAAGAACCTTAAAAGTTGTAACAGGAACATGAGGACGAAGAACCGGAACATGAGATGAACCAAAAACAATTCTTTTTCTTTGAAAACCACCACCACCACCACCACCTGGTCTTAAACTAACAACTGTTTGATCAGCCATCATTAACTTTTTTTAGTACTAAAGAAACCAATGTTGTGAAAGAAAAAAACGATCGAATGTTGTATGTTATGGGATTGAATGTTGGTATAAGATGTTTATATAGTGTTCGACGATGGATTAATTTAGAAAAGAATAGGGTTTAGTTTAATAAGAGAATCGGGGGTGTTACGAATGAGAAAACTTTGTTTATAAAGGAATACTGTTTTGTTTTGTGATAAGAATCTTTTACCCACACCTGTAACATCGAACCAACGAACCACCCAATCCTTACCCGTACCTAATAAGCCGAACCAGACCCTACCATTCACCCGTCTATCCGTTGAAGCGTTGCAAAAGCGCCGAGCCGAGGGACTTTGTTTCCGATGCCCGGAAAAGTTTTTTCCAGGCCACAAATGCAATCCTCCCTCTGGTTTTTGCTTATCAATTGATAACGGAGGAATTACCTGATACCGAAGGACACATCGCCCTGGAAACCGACAAAGCCATTGTCACCCGTCCCCGATTATAATACAGAAGATCACTTCTTATCTATCCTTCCACCGCATGCTTCACTGTTTGGATTTCTAGATATCGTCACCGTGAATTAGCTCACACTACGTATAACCGGACCATAGTTCATATACTCAGGCCCCGTCCTCGATCCTTATTGATTCGGGTAGCACCCATAACATAATACAACCCCGTATTGCATTATCGCTTGCCATTCCAACCAACACAAGACAACCCCTTTTTTCGTCAATGGTCTAAACGCGACTTCCTGACGTGTGACGGATTTGCCTGACTTACACTACATCCGAAAAACAACCATTTCAAATTACCGTTTTTTATCCTTGCCTATCAGGGGAGCAGATTTTGGTTTTAGGAACATTGTTTAAGTCAATTGGGACGCATTGAACTGACTTCACAATAGACCATTACATCACTTTCATCAGTAACAATAAACCGATTACTTTAAAAGGAGACCCTTTAGCCACAACAATCACAGCAAGCACTCTCACCAGCTTATGTCGTAAAAATTCCATAGCATCAATCCATACACTACTCTATCACAACCAACCACTACCCTCACACCAAACCACGAATGAAACAACAGATGTCTCCCATTTAACCTATCTCCGGTCGCGTCCTCCAGCAATTCAGACCATCTTTTCGAAGACCCTCACACCTTACCCTCAAACAACGGACCCTACGACCATCACATACCCACCCACCAATCCTCCGACCCAGTTAACGTCAAGCCGTATCGGTATCCATACTACCAAAAGGAGGTCATGACATCCCTTATTTCTGAGATGTTAAAAGATGGAATCATCCAACCTAGCAGTAGCCCTTATTCCTCACCCGTGTTGCTGGTACGCAAAAAGGATGGCACGTGGCGCTTCTGTGTTGATTACCGCGCTCTGAATGCGGTTACCATCACCGGTTTCCGATACCCACAGTCATTCGACATTGTTAGATGAACTTCATGGAGCTGTCATTTTCTCTAAAATTGATCTCAAGTCGGGATACCATCAGATACGAGTTCACCCTACTGATATTCATAAAACAGCATTTCGCACAATCGATGGCCACTACGAGTTTTTAGTGATGCCATTTGGGCTTTCAAACGCACCGTCCACTTTTCAGTCTGCCATGAACGACATTTTTGACGCGGTTACTCTTTGATATACTAGTCGAAAATTTTCCTCTTTGTTCTTTCGACGGTATACTTTTTACAGCCCATCCAAGAGGCTCACTGACGAGCACCAGCGCCATGTCTTCGTACAGGTCAAGTGAAACTACCCATAAAAAACGCAATTCATTGCCAAATTATTCGAAATGCT
This sequence comes from Tanacetum coccineum, assembly GCA_026074375.1. Classification (NCBI taxonomy): domain Eukaryota; kingdom Viridiplantae; phylum Streptophyta; class Magnoliopsida; order Asterales; family Asteraceae; genus Tanacetum; species Tanacetum coccineum. Next base: position 11,217 of record BQNB010021135.1, on the reverse strand, counting down.
CATCATCGACACAGCCGCGAATCCAATTTGCTTTCGGTCATTAAGAATCTCAAAGAATGACGTACAAGCTGATCCCGACACAAGGAGTGGCTTCTGGCAATTCCTAAAACTGAGGAGTCCAACACCCAATTTGAGTTTAACCAACACTAGTCTGTTGGAGCTCTGATTTCCAGAGTCCTTACAGGAATACTACGCGACGGTTCGTTAAGAATTAACGCTGCCCTTGAAGCAAGTCCCTTATACCTCACATCCCTCAAGCTATCAACAGTTTCAGTGGAATGACTGCTGATGAAAGCTTTCCAAGAGCACTTTAAAACCACGAAATGGGGAAATCACGTGCACGTTGCACGAATGGCAACTGCCTAGTATTTTACGCAACCATTTGTGATGTCACTAAACATGATGTCTTCGGGTCATGCCACTCGTGCTGTGTCACTTCTCAATCGAGATCGCCCCTATTTATATTATCAGTAAAAAGTTAATGTTTCGTATGCAGGAAGCCTCCAGGTATAATTCGTAACATTACGCTAGATTTACAGATGGCCATCAGAATTGGCGCAATATCTACTCGGGAGAAAATTTCGCGTGTTTACGGATCAACATAGTTTGAAACACTTATTGACCCAACGCATTCAAACACCGGATCAACACAAATGGATTACAAAGCTACTAGGGTATGATTTTGAGATACATTACAAGCCAGGAAAGGATAATCGGGTTGCTGACGCATTAAGCCGCGTTGATACACCGATTTCGCTCGCCATCTCGACTCCAACAGCAACATGGTTGCATGCTCTACGCAAATATTTTGCCACAGATTCAGTCGTCAAAACAGGTTTGGAAAGAAGATCAGTGATCAGCCTAACTAAATAGGTACTTACACAATAAGTGACGGACTGAAATATTTCCGGAAATAGGCTATTTATCAGATAACCATCAAATTCGTACATGTCTTTTGCAGGAGTTTCATTCCTCTCCTCTTGGAGGACACTCGGGAGTTAAAGCCACTGTCAAACGTTTGACGACGGTTTTTTATTGGCCAAATGTCGGGGATAATGTTTCCAACTCTATTAAGTCATGTTCAATATGCCAACAGGTGAAAGCGCCGAATCATATGCCATATGGTCTCTTGCAACCATTGCCAATCCCATCTCGTGTTTGGGATGACTTATCAATGGACTTCATCACGCATCTTCCCCCATCAAATGGTAAAACGGTTATATGGGTTATTGTCGATCGTCTTTCAAAATTTGCTCATTTTTTGTCGCTGCCAACTAACTTCATAGCTGCTTCTTTGGCAAGCATCTTTTTACACGAAATATATCGTTTACATGGTTTACCAAATTCGATCGTCACCGATCGTGACCCGTTATTTCTCAGCAGATTTTGGAAAGAATTATTTGCACAACTAGGCACCCGTCTCGTCTATTCAAGTGCATACCACCCTCAGACCGACGGGCAAACGGAAGTGGTTAACAGGTTTCTACAGTCGTATTTGCGGTCATTCGTATGCGATAACAGAAATCAGTGGGCTCGTTATCTTTATTCAGTTGAAATTTGGTACAATACAACTCATCATTCATCCATCCAAATGACACCATTTGAAGCTGTATATGGGCGAACAGTTAAAGCAATTCACGATTACAACCCGGGCTCTTCAACCACCGCTTCCATTGATGCAACACTCGCAGAACATAGCCGCATAACTTCACTACTTAAAAACTCGCTCGAACTGGCTCAAAAGAAAATGTTGCTACACAATTAGACAAACTCTCATCGGATCTAAAAGCATTTCGATGTTGGAGGATATGTTTTACTGTATACGGTTCATGATTACAGGCAGGTATTCATTATCATGGAGATAGGGTTCCAAAAACTCACTGTCATCTGAACGCTACTACGGACGGCCAATACAAAATCATTGAAAAGATTGGATGAAGACGCCACCACCGATTTACAGTCTCTTTCCTGAAACCAGCTCGCATCCATCCGTTTTCCAGTTTTCCTTCTTATTTTTACGTTGGATACTGTTAGGGACTTATGAGCATGGGGTTCAATCGAGTATACATATCTCAAAACCCCAGAAGGATCGTTTTTGGATGCGCAAAACCACACAGATGGAACAAAGTTAAAGAATGTACTAATCCGAATATGGTTTTGGTCAAGATAAATTTCAAAGCTACTTTGTAGGGGGGACGAGGTGAGGTTCGAGAAGGGTTGCGGTAGATAGGATAGGGCGCGAGTGGAGTATCCGGAGGTAAGTTGTCACTGTTGGCCGTGTCTCAACATATAGGTCTTGCAATTGAGATCAGATTAGAGTGGAGATTCTGGTAGTGAACAGAGGTGTTTCTAAATGTGTTCGCATTGCCTCCAACACGATAGGGTGTGGGCCTAGCGTGCGTTGGCATAGATATGGCAAGTACTGGACACATTAGTTTTTTGCGCGACTAACGGTGGAGCGCAGCTGGTCTATAACGGCCCAAACGCCAGTCCAAGAGGCCTGCTCGTTACTCAGACTAATTCCAAGTTTGTTGACCGGTTGTTTAGGGAAGACCAAGCTGGCCATGACTCACCACGTTCTCCATAAATCTTGCATGACTATTTTTATTTCCAGTATTGCATGTAGGTTCACTTTGAAATCAATGAAGAAAATCGTTCCAAAACATTCCTCTTAATCCTACATTTCTTAGGAGTTTGGCCTACTAAAACAAGGCTGCATCAGAAGGTGTCTAGATTAGCTTAGTTTTGGATCTAATCGGCTTATTGAAATCCAGAAAAGCCCAATAAGTAAACTTCTTTTTCCGCTTGCGTATGTTTAATCACCCTGAGCTGTATCAACTTAAATTAGTACCATGACCCAGGCTAATCACCCATTAACCGAAAAGAGTGAATTCATCAGCTTTTCCAAATTTCAACAACCGATAAACCCAAATAAAATAAGCTAATCCAAACACCCCATAGAACCTAAATTTAAATCTTCTTTTACCAATTAGCCGAATTCTAAACTTACTTTTCGGCTTTTCCAAATTCCAATAAGCGAATAACAATTACATTTACAATAACAAATTCAACAAAAACAAAGCAAAAAACCAAACATAAAACATAGTTAAAAAAACGAAAAAAAAACATAAACTAACAACATTAAAAAAAACAAAAAAAAAACAAGAACCTTAAAAGTTGTAACAGGAACATGAGGTCGAAGAACCGGAACATGAGATGAACCAAAAACAATTCTTTTTCTTTGAAAACCACCACCACCACCTGGTCTTAAACTAACAACTGTTTGATCAGCCATCATTAACTTTTTTTAGTACTAAAGAAACCAATGTTGTGAAAGAAAAAAACGATCGAATGTTTTATGTTATGGGATTGAATATTGGTATAAGATGTTTATATAGTGTTCGACGATGGATTTTGCAGGCCACCTAAGCCCAAGCCCAAATTATTTTATTTAATTAGCCCAAGTTATTTTATTTACCAAATTATTTTATTTAATTAGCCTAAGTTATTTTATTTAATTAGGAATTTTATTTTAAATAAGGAGTTTATTTTGTTTTTCAGAATTAGTATTCTTCCAGAATATTCTCTCTCTATTATAAATAGAGGTCGAATGTTAGGGGATCAAAGTCTTGTTTTGTTTTCTAGAATTCATATTAATAAAAGAGTTTTTCCAACCCCCTGTGCTTTATCCTTGTCAGGTAAACGATATTACCCTTTTTGTTTGATAATACGATAATTATCCTCGTCCGGCAATACGTGTATCAAAATTGCCTACATCTGTAGTATCACGCTACACCAGTTGGTATCAGAGCCCAAACACGATTCGATTGGAGGACCGCTTCTACTTCAAATCGTGATTGATCAGATTATTTGGTTTGGTTTTCACATTGCAAATTCATCCAGTTTTAAGGTTGATTGTATTATGTATTGAGACTCAATACTGGCTGGTGACGATGTTAATAACGATCGAGTTGAGCAGCTCGAAAATCTTCGGTTATACTCACGGCTTGAGGAAACAGTCCCCAGAATCTTTGCAACATATATAAATCAAACCTAAAGCAGGTCTAACTATTCAACAGAGAAAGAAGATCAACCAGTTTAATGGTGTGTTCCACGACGACCGAACAAGGTCGCGAGAATGGTCGACCTCAAAGGCAACCTTTTCAGCAACACAATTATGGCGGTGAAGATTCTGACGTTGAGAACGAGTATGAAGATGAACGAGAAGTCAGGGGAATGCGTTTTCGTCACAGGGGTGCCTGCTGAGTTTGCTTACTCGGTTCATAATCGAGCCAAGATGTATCTCCGACTTCCACGGTTCAATGAATGTGGAAGATTTCTTGGATTGGATGAGTGAATTGGATACCTTTTTCAAGTTCTATGAAATTCCTATGGATAATCGAGTTAATCTAGTTGCATATAAACTAAGTGTGTTCACAATCATGTGGAAGAAACTTGCAAACTGACGGAGCGACAAGGTGAAACTCCCATCGTTAGTTGGGAAAGATTGGAACGAGAATTACGAAGGAGGTTCCTTCTAAAAAAAAACCAACAAAACCAAAAAAACCCCCAATCATGATCAGGATATTGTATAATCTTCTTCAAAATTGTAGCTCAAGGAATCGTCGTGGAAGTATACACCGTAGAATTCAATCGTTTGTCCATCCAAGGAATGATTTGTCAGAACCGAGTCACAAACAAGTGACACGGTAATAAGTCAATGGATTACGTCCAGAGATTCCAATATAGATCTCCTCATGTTCTGTATATACGTTTGACGACGACTATAATCTCTGTCATAGATTTATGCTACGAATCAACTTGCAAAGAATAACCGCTCAACTTTATTTCCTTCCACAAACAGAAACAAGTTTGTGTCAAACGCTGGACAATCAACATCCAAACCAGAAGGCAGTGAGTCTGTTCAGAAATTGTCTACTTTGGGCACGGGAAAACCTACTGGTACACTTGTCAGCAAGTCTACAAGTACAAACTCGTATGCACGACCCGAGAAGTCTTCAAGTACAAACCCGTATGCACGACCTGTAATCGGGAAGTGTTTCAAGTGTGGGGCACCTGGTCATCGTTCAAGTGAATGTAGGGCAACTGGTGGGAAGATTAATTTGACCACTAGGGAAGACGATTACGATGAAGGAGAAGAGGAAAGGTTTGATGAAGAAATTGAAACTGACGTATGCCACCCGGCAGATGAGTTAGATGGTAACTTGTATGCTAATGATGAATATTCTTCGAGGTTGTGTGTCATTCGTCGTATCATGCTAGCTCCTAAACTAGTTGAGAAATCTCAGCGACATAACCTCTTTCGAACACGATGTGTTATCCATCAAAGGGTCTTTGATGTTATTATCGATAGTGGTAGCACGGAAAATATAGTATCGAGGGACATTGTACAACGATTGAAGATACCTATAGAAAAACATCCAAACCCGTACCGTATTGGTTGGATCAAATCTGTTGGCGAAATCAAGGTTACTGAGCTTATGCAAAATCCCTTTTGAGATTGAAAATAAGGACGTTCTTCTAGTCACGGTGCGACATAGTTGATAGGATCGTACCATATTCTTCTCGGGAGACCATGGGAGTATGATGTAAATGCGATCCACAAGGGTAAAGAGAATACTTATTCGTTTATTATAAATGGTGTTAAGAAGGTTCTAGTTCACTTGATAGATAAAAAACAAATCAAAAGACTCTGAAGCAACACGTAACAATATGATGATTCTGAACCATAAAGATTTCAATGATCAGATTAAAGGTGAGTCGGTGATATATGCGGTTATTGCTACAGGAATGATACAAGAAGGTTCTTCAATTCCGAAAAGGTTGTTGATGGACGAATTTAAATCACTCGTTCCAGATGAATTACAGTCAACTTTACCACCAATGCGTAACATTCAACATCAAATTGATCTTGTTCTAGGAGCTAGTCTTTCTAACTTACCACACTACCGAATGAGCCCGAAGGAGAATTTAATCTTACAAGAGCAAGTTGAAGACTTATTGAAGAAAGGTTTAATTTGGGAAAGCATGAGCCCTTGCGTCGTTTCCGCTTTATAAGTTCAAAAAAAGATGGTAGTTGGCGAATGTGTGTTGATAGTCGAGAAATTAATAAAATCACTATTGCATATCATTTCCCGATTCCACGCCTTGATGATATGCTAGATATGTTTGAGGGGTCAAAGATATTTTCAAAGATTGATTTGCGAAGTGGTTATCACCAAATCCGGATTCGACCAGGTGACGAGTGGAAGACGACGTTTAAGACTAAGGATGGTCTCTACGAGTGGATAGTCATGCCTTTCGGATTTTCAAATGCACCAAGTACCTTCTCTCGGTTAATGAACCAGGTATTAAAGCCCTTTATCGGATCTTTTGTCGTAGTTTATTTTGATGACATCCACATATATAGAAAGTCCGAAAAAGAGCATCTCATGCACTTACGGGAAGTTCTCATTGCATTATCTCAAAATAAGTTGTATATCAACTTAAAGAAATGCAATTTCTTTCTTGACTGACTAATAGTTTTTTGTTTCTTGAGGGAGTTCGGTCTATTACTTCTCATTGTATTCAAGTTTGTATGAAGAAAGGTTCTCAGACAATTAAAGTTAATGCCTAATAACCACAAAACAATTGGGTGAGTAAGTACTTCTGAAGTATCCATGGCTTCGCAACTTTTCTCTTATCGAGATAGATTCATAAGGAACTTTAGCACTATCCATGGCACATATAACTCAATGTTCTCTAGAAGAATTAAGGAAAGTCTTTTCCTCATGGGGATGAAGTAGGTCTGATCTCAGTTTTGTATGCAATATCAAAGAAAGCTAACAATCACGCTTGCTTATGTTACCGAGAACTTGACAAACCTTTTCACATTGGAGTGTGATGCGTCCCATTGTTGGAAATGGTGCTGTTTTATCTCAGAAGGAAACCTGTAGCTTCTTTAGTGAAAAGCTAATTGAATCCCTATACACAAGTGGTCAACGTATAGTTGAGTTCTATGCATTTATCGATCCGTTCACCATTGGGAGCAATACTTATTTCATCGAGAGTTTGTTCTATACACGGATCATGAGACATTAAAGTACTTCAACAACCAACGAAGATGGAATAAATGCATGGGGAGAGGATCCTTATCGTCAACGTTTTTTCTTTTCGTTTTGAAACACAAAGCGGGTGAACAGAATAAGGTTGCAGATGCATTAAGTCGACGTTCTGAATGTTGGACCAAACCGCCCGTTACAGACGGAAATTCAATGGATTTGAACAATTGAAAGAATTTGTTATTCACTATGCTGAAGATTTCAAGATGATTTGGTGAAAATAAAATTAATACCTCCATATATAAAGAATTGATGTATATTGCCTTTTAACAATCGATTGTGCATACCACGTACATCATTAAGGGAACAATTAATTAAAGAGTTGCATGGGGGAGGTCTTGGAGGCCATTTCGGTCGTGACAAGACACTCGCTATGGTTGAGGAGCGGTACTATTGGCCACACTCGAGCGAGAATTTGGGGTAAAGTTGGTTTTGCTAAATGCCTTATTATGTCAAACAGCTAAGGAGTCCTTCCACAAAATACCGGTTTATACACACCACTACCTATTCCCGACGGACCGTGGAAGGACATCTCAATGGATTTTGTGTTGGGGCTTCCACGCACATCTAGGGGTTGTGACTCTGTGTTTGTAGTTGTGGATCGTTACTCTAAAATGGCACATTTTATTCCTTGCAAGAAGACGGATGATGCTTCGAACGTGGCTTTGTTATTTTTTCGAGAAATCGTACGTCTACATGGTATACCTTCTACAATCACATCTGATCGCGACACCAAGTTTCTTAGTCATTTTTGGAGGACTCTTTGGCGTTTGTTTAAAACTGAGTTGAATTATAGCACATCTTTCCACCCTCAAACAGATCGTCAAACGGAAGTTGTGAACAAAACCCTTAATAAATTCTAATCAGATGTGTTGTGTGTGAACGTCCCAAAGCTAAAGTGGATCAATTTCTTGCACCAACAGAATTCGCTTTCAATAATATGGTGAATCGATCCACGGGCAAGACGCCATTTCAGGTTGTGTATCAGTGTCCACCAAAGCAAACTCTTGATCTCATTCAGCTACCTGCGCTACCGGGTCATAGCATCGCCGCTCAGAACATGGCGGAAAGAATAGAAGCCGTACAAGCTGAAGTCAAACAAAAACTCGAGTATCTAATGCAAAAACAAGTACGAAGTGACAAACATCGCGAGATAAAGACAATTTTCAGTGGAATCAAGTTATGTTTCACTTAAGAAAAGAGATGTTTCCAGTTGGACGGTACAACAAGCTCAAGAAGTGGAAAAAAATGCCTTGGCAAAGTTCTTCTGAAAATCAATGATAATTATATGTTATTGATCTACCTGAACACCTTTCTATTTCACCGACTTTCAATGTTGCAGATCTGTCCAACTTTACTCCAGATGATCCTTTATATCCTGACGACAACTCGAGGACGAGTTTTTCCCAAGAAGGGGAGAATGATGCAGTAAAGATTTTGCAGGCCACCTAAGCCCAAGCCCAAGTTATTTTATTTAATTAGCCCAAGTTATTTTATTTAATTAGGAATTTTATTTTAAAATAAGGAGTTTTATTTTGATTTCCAAATTAGTATTCTTTCATAATATTCTCCTCTCCTATGTATAAAAAGGCGGTCGAATGTTAGGGGATCAAAGTCTTGTTTTTTGTTTTCCAGAATTCATATTAATAAAAGAGTTTTCTCAACCCTCTGTGCTTTATCCTCGTCAGGTAAACGATATTACCCCTTTTGTTTGATAATACGATAATTATCCTCGTCCGGCAATACGTGTATCAAAATTGCCTACATCTGTAGTATCACGCTACATCAATTAATTTAGAAAAGAATAGGGTTTAGTTTAATGAGAGAATCGGGGGTGTTACGAATGAGAAAACTTTGTTTATAAAGGAATACTGTTTTGTTTTGTGATAAGAATGGTACCTAGATTATTTTTGTGATGAAATTTTGGCCATTCCACTTTTATAAATACTATTTTTACTCATTATACTTTCTTTAATATATTAATATAGACTTTCATTAAGACTTTTCTATATCCGGAAACGACGCCGTTTCAATCTGGCCCATTTTTTTGGCCTCTCAGATGGGTCTGGCCTATATCATTTTTTATATCGATTCTTTCACACACACACACACACACACCACACACCCACACACACACAACACACACACACTTTTACACACACACATATACTCATCTGAATCTTTCGAAGTATACTATGTACTCATCTACAACTATGGGCGGAGACAAGGAGGGGGGCCAAGGGGCAAGTGCCCCCCTAGCGAAAAAAATTATAGTATAAATTTTAGAAAATATTCGATTTTTTTTCGTAATTTTCCCATCCTAAGAATCATTTTGTAGTGTAGTTATTAAAAAATATCAAAGTGTGCCCCCTCGAGCCAAACTTTCTGGACATATACTCATATACAACTCATCACTAAAAATCACGATTGTTTTTGTCTTTGTATTTGCAGCTAAATATCAGTATATTGCTTTGTCTTTGTATTTGCATAACAATAATACTTCTAGATGATTTTAAATGGGTTGTTAAATGAGTACATGGGAGAAAATAAGTTTATTTGGTAACGATGATAAGTGTCTGCGTTTGCATGTTCCATAGACATAATTTGCCGATACCGGTATTTTAGCGAGGAAACCTCACTCAAATTACGATTGCAGCGGTATTTGGTTTGGGATGTTACATTTGCGGACCTAAGCCTTATATATGTCTATGGACATAATTTTCCAATACCGATATCTTGGTGTGGCAGCCTAACTCGGATTAGGATTGCAACCATGGCCAATATTTGGTTTGGGCTTTTACATTTGCAGACCTGAGCCTTATGTATGTCTATGGACCAGTGTAATTAGTCATGTGTATGCGCACGTATGTGTGTGTGTGTGAAAGAATTGATATGGACAATGTGACTCCTAAAAACAAGTTAGATCGAAACGACGTCGTTTCAATCACCTGATGTAGTCTTATATAATTAATGGTATTGGTGAAACATGAGTTTCACTGTGTTTGATAGATATGTTTTGGGTATCTTGTCAAGGCAACTGGACACACCTTATGGTTGCAGTCGTGCCTGTTTTTGGTATCATTCCTTTAATAGCATATTTGAGTCTCGCGTTTGTAAACCTGTCTATTAAGGCAATGATGCTATGCGTCTGCGTTTATATTTATCATGGGCATAATACGCCGACACCGGTGTCTTGGCGGGGCAGCCTTACCTAGGTTGGGGTTGCAGCCATGGCCGGTATTCGGTTTCGCCATTACATTTATAGACATGGGCCTTACGTATGTCAATGAACCAGCTTAGTTGGCAGTGTGTGTATACGCAGATAGGTTTTGGAAAAATTTAGTTCGTCGCGAAACGACACCGTTTGGAATGGCCTAGTTTCTAGCCATCTACTTGCACGTACCAGTTCTTTTTATATTATTAGATAATATCTAATCATTTAAATTAGGTAATTATCTTCATATTTACTATCGTAATTATCTTATAGGTAATTATTCACTAAGCCTTATAAATAAAGTTAGTTTTTATGAAACCCTGAATTGGTTCTCCCCTCTCTCCTCCTTCCCACGACCGTCGACTACCACCTCACTACCACACTGCCGCCGCTATTAATAACACATAAACACATCATGTGTTTTGTGTATTATTCCATATGATCTTATGTGTTGCATGGTGTAATCTTAATTACTTAGTTAGATCTAGTAATTATGATGGTGAAGTGTTTTGATTAGATCACACCTCTTTATGGATGAGATCCATTACAACTAAGGCCAGCACGTAAATGAAGTTGTTTGAGTGTTAGTCTATGACTAACTATGATGCAAGATCGTATTTTCGTTTTGCGTTTGTGTAGTGTGAATCGTTCATCTTTATTAGATATTGATTAACTAAAGGTTGAAACTATTGTTCATGTTCGTGGATCTATGGAGATGGAGATCAAGATGCAGATGTGTTCGAGTTGTTGCTTGCTAAAAGGTATATGATGACGTACCCTCCTCTCTGGCTCGAAAGCCTCCTCTCCGAGCTCGAAAGGGATCTACTCCCAATAATACCTAGAAACCTTCGAATAGTTTCTAGTGGCGTAAAATCATCTCCG
>BQNB010021134.1:46990-64611 GCA_026074375.1 Tanacetum coccineum | reverse complement strand
TGGGTTCTATTTGTGAGAGAAAATAGGCAAATAAGCAGTTTTGATAATCTTTGTGATTTGTTCTCCTCTACTTTTTGATGTAACTAACCATTGCAACTTCTTCAGAAATCTTGGTCATCCTCCTTGTTTCAGTAGCTAAATTTATGTCTCCAATGATCTGGTCTTTAGGATGATCCTTGTGAATTCTGGTTGTGGGAATAGGCCTGACATTCATGGTGGTTTCCAAGTTGTTAATGTTAGCCTCTGCACCCACATCTTTATCATCATATGCACCGCTAAAGATACCAGTATTTAGAAGATCAGCAGTATCTTCCAAATCAAACATAAGAGGATCAGTAGGAAGATCATTAGTATTAGTAAAACTTTGCCCATCAGTACTAACAGATGGACTAACAGTACTATCTTTGTTAATGCTATTAGCATAACCTTTCTTCTATTGAACAAGCAAATTATCTAATGTAACTCTGAAATCTTGCACATTCTTGTCATCTTCTTTATTTGAAGCTCCTCCTTCCTTATCTTGACCATTTCTTTCACCTTCATTTGCTGGTTCTTCATTAGTCTTTTTACCATCATGATTAGCAACTGCATCCTTTGAGCTCTTTGGACTGTCATAAAGTAAAGGTAGCAGAATATATTGTTGAGTATTATCCTTGATACCTGCATTCTTATTAGTTTGATTCTCTGCAGTAACTGGCTCATAATTCATAGAGTTTGTTAGTAAAATCAATATACAAAGAGCCAATCAATTTTTTGGTCCACTCCTTGCAAATTGGTTTGTTTTCAAGAAAGGTTATGTGACATGTTTTCATTATACATTTCCTAGTTTAGTGTTAAATACCTAAAAGCCGTGCTACCTTATAAAGTATCCAACAGAAGAACCCCTAATCAGCCTTTCACATCAAATTTTCGAGGGGATCTAAGGTATTAAGAATAGTCATAGGGACACCCAAAAGGTCTCCATAAACTATTAATAGGTAGGTATACATGTATAGTTCATATAAGGTGTCTTATTGTGAGGCTTGGCCCTATTCTAAACATAACAAGCAGTACTAACTGCTTCAGCCTAAAATGTAGTAGGTAATAATGAATCTGCTAGCATAGTCCTAGCTGCCTCTATTAGTTTCCTATTCTTTCTTTCAACAACTCTAGTTTGTTGTGGAGTTCTGGCAACACTAAACTCCCTCTTAATCACTTTCATCCCACAGAACTGATTCATGTCTTTATTTAAATCAGTTCCATTTGTAAAAACATCGGATGATTTTACCCCTATGATTTATTTGGTTTTCTATGCACAGTAATTAAAGTTTTAAGGATCCCACTCGTTTCATCCTTAGTGGCCAAAAAGAAAACCCAACTAAACCTACTATAGTCATCAGTAACAACAAGGCAATATATCTTGTAATTGATACTCCTTACAGATGGTGGCCAAATAAGTACATAAGTAACATTTGTAGGGTGGCTGATGGAGCTAATAAGCTTGGTCTTACAAGAGGCTTTGGGTTGCTTTCCCTTATGACAAGCAACAAAGTATGGTCATTTTAAAAATATTTGAAGGAGTCCTTTTACAAGGTTTCTCATCATAAGATTTTATTCATAGTTTAAAGTTTATTCTTGACAAGCCTCCTATGCCATAAAATTTAGACTCATAATTGTGCCTTTACAATTAAACAGTCAAAACCTCCTGAAAGAACAACATTCTTTAGATCAAAACTGGTACATGTTGTTTTGTCTGGGTAACTTTAAGCAAGATGGAATTTATCAAGTAGCTTAAGTCAGGGATTGAACAAGACATTAAGTCTTAGTGAAAAGAACACTGTTTTTTGTCACACATTTGTGAGACTCAAGAAAAGATTAAAATTTTAATTTACCTTACAAATTGTTACAATCTTCAAAGTCTAATTTCCTTAGTCCTAATTTTACCTTTTCCAGTAATTTTACCTCCTTTAGGACTTCCTCCAAATGCAACAAATCCACCATCAATCTCTTGATAATCTGTAAGAAAAGACTTGTTTCCAGTCATATGCCTAGAGCATCCACTATAAACAACCCCTTGATCCTGTAAAGTATATTGCGGATTACTACATCAAAATGAGGAGAATTAGTTTATTTGGGGACCCAAGCATACTGGACTTGAGTCTGCCTTGTAGATCAGCATATTCAAATCTTTTAAGCATGTATGATCCACTGTCTTTAGAGGTATGGTCAATAACATTTCTTGTTGGTCTCCAAATCCAGCATGCTGAGGACTTAATAGCATTTCCTCATTTCCCATAGCAGCACTAACTACTGATTTTGGCCCAACAATAGTTACATTGTTAACCCTAGTAGTTTTAACTTTTTCATTAAGATTATAGGTTTTAGGTGCTGATTTTTGGTTAAAAGCCCTTCTTACTGGTGAATGTGCTTTAAAATAAGAATGTGTTTTGGGTAATGCATCATTCACTTTTGATTTAGGGGCAGCAGTATTATCAGCCTGGCAGTAATAATTAATGCTGCGCTCTTGGAGCGCTTTGCTTGAGCAGTATTAACTTGGTACTTGTCCTGACTTTGTTACAACTGCTGTCTGAAACAAAATCCTTTTAGGTTGTTGAATGAGTTTTTTTTGTAAATTTATTATGCGTAGTTCACCCTCTGAGCATTATTCATAGTGCGTATGATTTCTCTTTGGCCTGTAACCCTTCCTTATATTAACATGGTTTTTTTCTATCCCATTTTCTTGTCATGAATTCACGTCTTTGATTTAAATGATTAAAACTTCCACAAAACACAAACAAATCTTTCTTTATAAACTCAAAATATTTCCTAGTTCTGAGTGTAGTCTTCTTTCCATTCCAGTTTCTAACTATTCTCCCTTGGACTTTGACTCTCTTTTCTAGGATACTCTAACTTGCCTATGTGTGTTTTCTTTAATTAACAGATTTCAATTCTCATAGATTTATACAAATTGATTTTAGTAAAACTTAGGTTTTGTTTGATCATATTTTGGTCTTAAATCACACTATCAATTATCAACTATCAGTGTCCAAATCTTCATTAAGAGGGCACTAGCCCTAACAGTTTTAGGCTTTTACTACAATATCCTTACTGTCTTAGGATATATTAGTTTTCAGTTTCACTAACTACTTTAGTCTTTATTAAAGAATCATAACCCAACAAAGGATAAGTCAGGTCTTGAGGGCATGTAGTTCCTAGTGTAGGGAGGGGGAACTGCATGAAACCCTTCACCTGTTTTGAATCTATCATTTACTGGACTATCATCCACATCACTTTCTCTACTGTTAAACACACTATGAACCACTTCATTCTTATTTATTTGACTATCATAACCAAGACCAGCTTTGTCTTTAGCACTTATTTGACTATTTATCAGTTTAGTTAGATTCTTTGATGATTCTTCAAATTTTTCTAGTTTAAGTTTCAAATCATCTTTCTCTTTTAAAGCTTCTTCTAACTGATTTTTAAGGTCTTTGATAGAAATATCTTTCACTTGGACATCATACTTTAAAAATGCAATGTCTTCTTCATAAACAGCTTCATTCTTTTCATGAACAACTATCCTAGCTTCTAATGATTCTAATCCCATTTGATAACCTATAATTTCTAGATTAGATTTATTAAGAGCTACACGCTGTTGATCATACTATTTTTGAAGAGTTTCATATGATTTTAAGCAATCTTTAGGCAAGTTTGTACTCAGAGTCTGAATTGATGACTTGATGAAACCTTGGGATGTATTAGCCATTTAGGCAAGTTTGTGAGCCTTCTTCTGCCTCAAAGCTTCCAATATAACCACTATTCGCATTCTATGGGACAAACCAAGGCTTTTGTAGTAAGATGTATCCTTGGTCCCCAACCCTCCTGGATTATCTTCATTTCTATAATCCCTGATTCTTGGTGCCCTCCATTCTTAGCAATGTGACCTTCGTGGTAGTTGTAACAATTCAACCTTTGTTTTATCAAAGCCATAGTTTCTTTGGCCATGAAATTCAGATTCTTCCTGTCTTCTTTATAATATTTTCACCTCAAGGTAAGACCATGGCATCATGCCATTTAAGATCCATCTTTTCAAAGATCATCAGTATCAATCTGCTCCAGATGTCTTCTTTGTCCAGTTGTTAGACTAATTGATTGATTGCAAAGAAGGGAAAAAACATTACATCTTTAGCTAAGTTGAGGATGAAAGAAACTTGCACATATGAATTAGAAAGATAGAACATCATGAGCAATATTAACTGCTTCATTAGTACTGCTAGTGTTATCTGAAGATACAAAAGCTACATTATGAGAGTTTGAGCTTGATTGTCCTTTAATCTCAGCTTCATACACCTTGAGATTATTATACAAATCATACATACTCAAGTGTCTGATAGGATTTGTTTCTCCTATGATCAAGGCAATATTTGTTCTAAGCTGATGGTAGATAGACTTCTTAGCAACTTCTAGATTGCATCCTCCTGGAGAATATCTTCACATTGAATTTCCATATGGCTAATGTGCTTTCTAAAACCTATCATAGGTTTTATCCAATCCTTCAAAATCCAGTCCTTCAGAAATATTGATGACAATCAAATTTTCTATTGCTGCTTCAGAATGGTCTTCTGCATTTTCTTTGATTCTTTGTTGCCTCCAAACCTGGTCTTGATTGCTTCACATAAGGTCTTTGCATCTTTTGACTTTCATGAAAACTTCCAATAGGTGCTTCAACTAGGAATGGCCAACAACATTAGTGCTTTTTGCTTTCCAATTCATTACTTTCTTGCCAAGATTTTGTTCAGCTGTTTTATGGAGGATGGGACCTTCTAGTACCAGCACAGATCGATGCAATTGCAGGTGCATCACCATTCACAATAACCTCCCAAAGATCATAATCAGTGTGAGTAAGATATTGCTCCATTCTCATGCTCCAGGGATCATAGTCTCCTGTTTTGAGTACAGGAAGTTTTAGTGCAGACACTGTTTGGGTAGTTTTTGATTGTGACTCCATCTTTTCTTTGAATATGAGATCTTGTATAGATGTAGTGTTCTTCTTATTCAAAGTTTCTCAACAAGCTCTGATACCACTTGTTGATCCTTTCTTGACAGATCTTACTTAGCTTGTTAAAGCTTAGTTAGTTGTATTAGATAGCCCATGACAACTATAGTAGAAAATAAGATTTGAGGGGGGGGTGGAATATCACAAACTGTGTGGAATCTAGTTTGCAATAATAAGAAGATAAATGAAACAGTAAAACCAAGATCTTGCTAAACTTTCAATTATTATTTAAAACACAATCAAGTGTTACAGAATAACTGGAACTATGATTTACTGATATATTTGCTACGGATAACTATATAATATTAATATTCTAGATCTTATGCCGTAGGTTCTATTTTATACACCAAGGAAAACCCTATGGGCTTACAAAAAACGCGTTATATGATATGCATATCTTATTCTTAATATATCTCATGCATTTCTCATAAGCTGTTATAACGATTTTCGACTAACTAGTACTTTACTATTATAAACTAACAGTACTAATAAACTAACAGTACTAACTTTGTACTGGCAGCACTAACTATTACACTAGCAGCACTAATGACTTAGACAGTTTTCTTCAATCTTCAGCAGTAGCACACACTTGAACAAGCAACATTAAGTTGTAGAAGGCTCTAATTCCCAACAAATTAGTTGAATATTTATTGACGTAAAATGACGTAAAAATGCGGATTGTTACAAGCATTACATGGGGTTCTCGTCGAACGCTATGAGTTAATAGGAACAACTGATCTTACAACAAACTTGAACGGGAAGTCGTAGGAAATACGTTCCTAGTGTGCATCATATAAAATAAGATGCAATTTCACATATGTCATAAGTCCTAATCCAAGGTTCCGCGTAAGACTAGGTGTCTAAGTAAGAGCGTCAAGCGGGGATCTCGCTGAAGGCTGTCACTTAATAGGAACAGCTGATCCCACGGGAGGTTCACACCGAAAGTCGCACTGAGGATTAAGGCTGGTCTGCAGCCGCACAAATGGACCAACCAGCTAACCAATGTATGGACTTAAGGAAAACACGTATAATAAACAAAGAGCTATAAAAGAACTATGTAATGACTCGCTTCTTTTCAACCAATCCCGATGCATTTGTCATTTCTAGTGAATTACATTTGAGAGCACAACAATCTACAAAATTGCACGTTTTTGTATTTAAGATAAGAACTCAACTGCACACAATGGTGTTAGTGTAAAAAGGATGGAACAAATAGTGTAAAGGTTGTCTACCACAAGTGCTTGGATGTGAATAAAACCCCCACCCCAGCCCTCCTAGACAACTCGTTCCTAATTTTCCTACCCTTCGCACACCGATATCATTGTGTGCAGATGATGATAATCATGTATCGTAAATACGACAAAGCGTATAATTCCTTTTGTGGCTAGGCTTAGACTTTGCAGACTTTACAAATATCATAATGCAGAAATAATAATTCAGCGAATAATCACTAGTCAAGGAATCGTATAAAAAAAAGAAGATTAGTGAAATACGTGAAGTAAAAAGTCTAATCTAGTTCCTGCGAGCGTGCGTCAGCCGCTGCTACAAATGCAACTTGAGCAACAAAAGTATTAATAAAGTAATCAACATAAAAAGATAGTTCTATTTACATAAGTGTTGACCTTACAAAGTTCTTGATTTCTAGAAACCAATGCACGCACTTACAAATGAGGCTCAGATTCATCTATATTGCAGTGCTAATAGGCGACGACATGGTTGTAATTTCACAGTTGGTGTGACTGTCACGCCAGGCTACCGCTGAAGTAGATTGTGCACAATAGATGGAAAATTATCATCATCGCATATATAAGGAGAAACAACATGCCTAACTCACATAAAACACACATATATATATATGTTGACATTCAAAAGTGTGAATCTAAGGATCATATATGCAAACATAAAAGTGGTACCAAACACCATTCATGGCTGCAACCACAACTCGAGAGTGGTTGCGATGCCAAGAAACGGAAATTAGCAAGCGACACTTTGTAAAAAATAAGTGTAGAAAACAAACATCATCCGCTTAGTTAACCTCAAGCACGGTGTGCAATCAGTGTATGGCATAAGAAATTATCAGCTTAGTTACCCTCAAGCACGGTATGCAATTAGTGTATGGAATAAGAAGGAACAAAGCAATTGATAACATATGGAATTAGCGAAACACATGTTAGAAGCATTAATAAGCAATGAACAATGGAATGAACCTAACTATAACTGACGTAGTAATCTTAGTGAACCATCATAGCCCGAGGAATGGTATATGGAAAAAAAGAAATTTAACGACGTATCTAAACTAAAGAGTGTAGTCTAGTTTTGGAGTAGATCCTGCAATCACAATTACATTTGACAACTCTTTTTAACCTATCCTAAATGTATAATCTGATATGAACAGTTAATTCATCAAAATACCTGCACGGGAGGTCTAAATAAGAGATATATTTATGAAGTCTCATTTCACGCGCTTTTCCTAACTTCCTGTCGAAAGCTTTCGTGGCACCACATGTCCCTATTAAGTAAGAGCGATAAACGGGACTCTCATCGAAGGCTGTCACTTAATAGGAACAATTGAATGTCATGGGAAAGCTTGACATGAAGTCGCAACATATAGATACATCAAAAGAGGCTCAGATTAGTCTCTATAGTGGCTCTAGCAAGCAGCCGACATGGCTGCAGCCTCACGCTTGGTGTGACCGCCGATCCAAGGTACGGACGCAAGCAAAGAATGCACAATAGATGGATAGTTATCATCACCGCATGTAGAAAGAGAAACAGTAGGCCTATTTCAATCTAAGGGTTCATCCTGTAGACAAAAAAGTGGTATGAAGCATCGTCCATGGTTGCACCCAAAACCCGAGGGTGGCTGCCGTGCCAAAACCGAATATTAGCGAATGACACGTTATTAACTTTTAAAACAAATAAGAAACGACGTATATCATAGTTGAAGCACAATAACATGTATGAGCGTTCACAATATATATATGATGTAGAACCGTAGAGGGGGGTGAATACGGTTTTCTTGACTTCTTCGAAGTTTATAAAACTTCAAGTCTCGAAAGAGCCGAGTGGTGTACTAATCTACTTTGCAATGAGAACAATAAGTAGATAGAGAGAAGAAGAGACACCATGATATATACTGGTTCGGGAAGGGGGGTTTAGTCCTTCCGTACGTCCAGTTGCGAATCCACGACACCGATACTATTCCTAGTATAATCCTTATGGTGGACTACAAACCGTATTACAATTTAACTCCACCGACTTTCAACAAAGCTCGGCGCTCACACAGAAGAGTTACTACCTATGGTATTCCGCCCTCGGAATCCACTCCTAAGAACCCGTGATTCGACTTAACCTCTAGGATCACTTAAATTAACTAGGAACACTACCCACTTCCCCTTGGAAGCTTAACAAGCCCAAACTAGATCCCCAATGATCTAGGCTTGATCTAACGGATACAAGACTTCCCTTACAACTCGATTGAATAAAAAGATAGATGGTGAACCAAGTCCTAACCTAACCTAGAGACTCGATTCTAATAGAAAGGGTATGAGAAAGAAGACCCTCGACAAAACACACAAGTGTAGATTAAGCACTTGTGTGGCTCTCTTGCGGAGATGTGTGTTCTTCAATAGATGATAGAGGAGAAGATTAAGAACACTTGATGTTTAGACTTAGAGGATTAGAGAAGAGAACAAAGAGAACATAATGTTTGCAAGAGATTTTTTTGATGTGAGGTGAGGAAATAAAAAGGCCAAAGTGGTTGGCTAGTTATAAGCATATCTGAGTCTACCGCAACTTGGCTGAGATATATCTAATCTTTGTTGTTAATGTATGTCTGCATCTGGCACGCGGCCTTCTCTGGGGGCTCGTGTGAGCCATACCACGAAAATCCATGTCAGGTTGCTTGGTGGCTTGAAATGCCCTTATGCTCCTAAGATTTGTTCATGCTAGCATTTTTAGGGACGTCAGAATTAGAAGTTGTTGTTTTCCTGTAGGTAGCTGCTCTGGGTGTTTTTAAATACCACACTGTTAGAACCTACCCAATATGTACTATCTGACGCGCTAAGAATGTAATATCATGGACTGTATGATACGCATTCTTTACTTACTCTCAAGGTCTGAATCTCCATAATGCTCATATACGTCACATTGTGATGGATAATAGCATAGTGGAGTATTTGAATAATGTTTAGCTTGATATGAACTGATAGATGTAAAGAGTCATGAGTACGAGAATGTATCAGAATGTTGGTGGTGGTGTAAGCATAGTTTTGGGAGTATTGTGCTCTAAAGTATTAGTAATAGTCTCTAGTGTGGGATCCCATAGAGACAGATCGTAGAGAGCATTAGAATGGTCTAGGTGTAGGGAATAGATATTTATATAACTATATTTGTGAGATTATGTCGTCTTGCTTGAGAGAATATACGCTATGAGATGTACGGGAAATTTGTGAATATTTGTACTCTTTCAAATCTATATATGTCAAGTCAAGAATTAGTGTTAGGGGAAGGTTTCTATGAGGAATGGAAGTTATGTGATGTGAAATTTTATGCCCATGAATCGATGCTCTATTGATGCCCCCCCCCCTCCCCTCCCCCCCATCCCCTCACTCCCCCCCCCCTTCCCCTACCCCCCCCCACCCAAATCCTTGCCCCCTCATACGATAGTGTCCCCGTCACCATGTGTCTGATGCGAGAGGAATAATCGCTCTCTTGTGTATCTTGTGGATGTATTTGAGGTGAAAATGTAAAGAGACGAGATAGAATTGGTGTGATGACTAGTATGTGGCTAAGTATCAAGTAGGGCTAATACGAGACGGTTGTAGTTTGTGCGTGTGAAGTAAGAAATTGAGCGTGATCTATGTGAGAGACGGTTCATCGTTTTTTTGAGATGAGAGGCAATTAGATGTGTCAGTGAGCACAGGGCAATGGATGCGAGGACTTCGAAGGAAGTTGACGATGATGGTGGCATTGCACATCACAGGTAGAGGTAAAAGTGTATTTGCTTCGCCTTTGTCTTTATTGTGCAAGAGCTATTCGAAATAGTTGCGTGGCTCGCGAGACAGACGATGTGAGGAACGTATGGTATTATCTATGCAATTGTAGCACTTACGTACTCAAGAGTGGGAGGCTATGTGTCGGCAGGTGTAGTGAGGTCAATACTTTGCATTTATCCATGGTGTGATAATTAGAGGAATAGTAAAGAGTAGAATGTGGTGGAGCATGGTTTTGAAAAGATATAGAATATCTTGTTTGGGAATGTAGAAGAACATAGAAGTACAAAGAGTACAAGAGAATTAAATTGAGGTAAGGAATGTGAGTGGCATTGTTGAGGATAAGGTTTGAAGGATTATTTGGTTGAAGGATTATGTGAAGGAGGGTTTTGTTCTATTTAAAGAGTGTTTAGGAAGATAAGTAGAAGTTAATGATATTTAGGTATGAAATTAAAGAATAATTTTGGGTTAATAACACATTGACATTAGAAGATAGGAAAAGTGTAAGCCCAAGTGTGATTAAGGAAGATGCTTTTAGGAGGAAGTAGTTAGAGTGTGTGTGGAAGAATGAAATCACTTGTTGGGTAAGAAGGGTAAACAAGTAATTAGGAAGTTTAGGTTGTATAAAAGAGTGTGTTTGAGGAACGTGAGGACTTAGGTAAATGTATGGGATACATTGAGTTTGTAAAAATTTATTATGGGCAGGAAGGATGTAAGAATAAGACAAAGCATAATTAACTTCCAAATTACTATAAACTCAATTAGTATTTAGACGTTTAATCAAATGATAATAAACCAATGGATTTGATTTCAATCAATAAAAATCGTAAGACAAAAAAGCTAAGTGCTTTGTATCTCAAGTAAAGAAAACCAATTATCCCATTATGAGAATGGGATGGCGTTTACTTAATGTGGCATACTTGACTTAGTCATTGTACCAATAAGGGAGTAAATACCCTTACGTGATTAAGAGCAACATAAATCCGATCCCATAAACGTCAAATGATTACTTTCGTTGTGTATGTTGAAAACCATGATCATACTAGGTTTTAGAAGAAGGCTTCAAACTTAGCTAGAGGCAGTTTAGATAAAACATTTGAGTTTTGGTGTTTTATGGAAAAACACGAGAATTCGTTTTTTCTTCTCACTAAGTCTAAACCTCATTTGGAGTGTTCCAAAATGCTTAAATATCATGTACATACCTTTATTGAAGTTTCCACATGTGCCGGGTAAGAGGAAAGTCGACAATTGCTAAATCCGTAAAACGGACTTCGCTTGTGCCGCGCGGGCCACGCACTGACGCACGCCCAGCACGCCAGATGGTTAAATCTGGTTTTGCGGATTTAGGATACCATTTGTGATTTTATGTTTTGCGAACGTTTATTTGTTATCATTAAAACATAAATGATACCCTAGTTAATGTTGCACCAACAACACACTCACACACCCTTTCATGAGGTGCGAGAGTCATTTTATAGCACAAGATTCCAATACACTTTACTCATAGGCCGATGTGGGATAGTTTCACTAACTATCTAACGCACATACATAACTACATATATTTCACTAACTATTACATTCTTACTATGTATCCATCTATTAAAAGACTCATGAGATCGATGTCACTTCACTAAAACTGAATTTTTAACAATCTTCCCATAAGGGCCGATCAATGAGATCTCATTAGTGATCACACTTTCTGTATATCCTAACAATCCCCTCTAAGGAGTGATCATAGAGAATCATCTCTATGTGGAAATTGATCTTTGATCCTTGATGCTTATTGTCTTGATATTGAGTCTTGTGTGTAAAAATTGCGTGGTACTTTGTTGTAATCATGCTCTTGTGATCCTTGAATTTGATATTTCCTTTGTCTTTGTCGGTTTCTCTTTTGGACTTTGCCTTTGAGATTTTTCATCATTACTTTCCTTGAATCGCATCTTGATTTTGGTCTGTGTCGATAGGCTTGATAGCATTGGGCCAACATACTTATACTTGTCTATGAAAACCTAACAATCAGCCCACATTTTCGACCTTTTAACTTTGATCTTAATCTTGAATGACCTTTGAAGAGTTTCTTTATTTTATCATAGCTACGGAAGTGTATTTTTGTTTGTTTTTGAGCTTTTATCTTTGAAATGTAAATCTTTGATGCTTCGAGTATGAGTAACGTGGGATTGCATGAATGGATAAAGCTGGAATGATTGTGGGTTACGCCATCGTTCGGTACCTTGCATTTATATATGGTTACAATAAAACATAGATTTGGCAACGAAAGTCTTGTTCATTAATAAAGGTTCTGTCAACTTTAACACTACTTTCTGTGGGTCCATTTCACAGTATAAATACTAGACATGCGTCATCAGGATTCGATTCATGAATGAATCTCCTTAATAGGTTTTCCAGCTTAAAGTTCTTCGCCATATTTGTTTGTCTAGAACGGACATCGTCATACGAGACTTTGTTGAATCGATAGTTTTGTTGTGATGTTTTCTAGAGCCCGGTGTGCCTGAGTAATCCGGACTCCCTTTCAAGTTAGGTAGACGGATACTTTACACTTGCTCTTATTACCAAGATCGAATGTGAGGTGCAGTAGATTGCTTCACGCGTAAGACGCAGAAAGATTAAGCAAGGCCTTGTTACAATCAGAACTTTGGGTGCTCTATCATGTCTCACCAGAGTATGATTGAACGTTGGATCTCTTTTGGAGTTTCAGTTATCATTGTTTTATTTGATCTTTTTCAAGATCGCCCATGTTACCTACGTAGTTTTGTTTTATGTTGATACTGGAAGGTTTTCTATTCGTTCAAGGTGAAATACTAGAGAGTATCACTCCTGAAAGTTCTTGTCAAGACTCTGTTCATAATGCTGTAGACTCTTTGTTTACAACTTATGTTTTCATTATGAACACAAGTGTATTTATGGAATTTTATCCTAATGAGATTTATAATTTGATCTCATTTTGGCTTAGAATTCAAAAATCGTGTTTATGGTTTTATTGATTGGCTGCTGGAGAGGACTTCCACCTTTTTAATTTTAGTGTTCTCGGATTGAGCAGTCAACAGATACGTGTTAATCTATGTGACAATTGAAACATGTAATCTATGAGGAGACACTTGGTGGATAGGAAGGATTGTGCAATGCAATTCCATGTGGTTCATGGATGATACTACCTTCATAATACCAAATATCATCTGTGTGATATCTGATAGATTATGTATTGACCAGTTTCTGCCTAGTATTATGGAGGGCTTTTTCTTTTCACCCATTTACATCACATTTATTTTCTTCTTCAACCCTTCAATGTTTACACCAGACTTATTACATTATCACCTGTTGTGATTGTTTTGGTGATAATAACCTCACAAATCATACATAAGGAACAACTATTTTCTAGCTAATATGGAATGTCACTTTGCTTGATCTCTGGTTCTGGTTGGATCATGGACTAATATCCTTAACCTCTAACCACCTTATGACTTTATTAATCATCTATGAATTTAGTTAGTTTGTCGGATATTTGATCATAACCATAAAACCTTTTTGAAAATCAATCAAAGTGCTTGTGATATAAAGCAAAACATTTAGCACTTTAAAGTTTTATTTTTGAGAAATACTCCCCCTACACATGTGCATCGATAGATAAAAGAGTTTTGCATAAGGAGGAGAGAGTTTCACACTTGAGTCAAAGACGATCACATTTAAATCTATTTTTCTCCCCCTAAAAAATGGCATACCATATGATATTTTTGATACTAATGGAATAAAATGGCTATCTGAGAATTTTAAAAGCACACGGGAGAAAACTGTTATTGTACTATTATAATTGGAACACTTTTGAATTTCTTAAACAAATGCGAAGATGTTGTGTCAAAGTATGCCTATATCTAAAGCGGATGAGTCACTTAGGCCACTAACGACTGGATTTTTTATTTCTCAAGACGGATGAATGCGCTTCGATCTGATAGGCACACTAGATAAACAACTATTATTAGCTTTGAAAGAATTGCCTTTTATTTAAATTCATTTTTCTTTATACTCCCCCGCAATAATACACTGTAATACGTGTCAATCACATTTAATTTTTTGACACCACAATTATTTGAGGGATTAGAGTGGATTGTGAGCACATTACTTTGAAAGATTTTGAGTTTTCATTGAAAGATTGTTAGAACAATACATAACAACAACATCTTTGAGTGGTTCTAAAAAATACATAAAATTATTGGACAGGAGAATGCTAGTCTCTAGTTGGATCAAAAGAAGCAAAGTGTATGAAGTATCTATGTTGTTTGTTTTTTTGAAATGTTTTTTCTCTAAAATTGGACACAAACGAGAGATGAATCGGAAACCATAAACTCAAAGGAATTCCCCCTTGAAACAAAAGGGATCTGCAACATTAAGTAGATGCCTATGTTTCCTCTCCACAATCCCATTCTGTTATGGGGTGTAAGAACAAGATGTTTGATGAATTATGCCATTACTCCTCACAAAATATAGAAAACTTATGATTAATAAACTCAGTACCATTATCACTTCTAAAGGTCTTAACAGTCTTTTTAAATTAGTTCTTGATCAGATTAAAGAAGGCACAAACAAAATCAAACACTTCATCCTTAGTCTTTAACAAATACACCCACACAGCTCTGGTAAAGTCATCAACAATAGTCAAGAAATACCTATATCCTTCCTTACTAACCACCATGTAAGGCCCCCAAAGGTCAAGGTGAACAAGTTCAGCAAGCATAACAGATTTATGCTCACTTAAAAGAAATGGCTCTCTAGTTTGTTTAGCCTTTTGACAAATTTCACAAGGTTGTAAATCATTATTGTTGGTGCAACATTGACTAGGATCTCCTTTATGTTTTAATAATGATAAATAAACATTCGCAAAACATAAAATCATAAAAGATAGACAAAATCCGCAAAACCGGGCATTTACGTCTGGCACGCTGGGCACGCGTCAGCGCATGGCCAGCGCGCCACACGCGAATTCCAATTTACGGATTTTTCAATTGTCGGGTTTTCCTCTTACCCAACACTTGTGGAAACTTCAATAAAGGTATGTACATGATATTTAAGCATTTGAGAACAATCCAAATGAGGTTTAGACTTAGAGAGGAGTAAAAATGAATCCTCTTGTTTTTTTCCATAAAACGCCAACTCAAAACCTTTATCAAACGCCTCTAGCCATGGCCGAAACTTCTTTCTAAACCTAGTATGATCTTACGTTCAACATACCAACAAGCAAAAGTAATCATTTGACATTAATCCAGATTTACGTTGTTCCTAATCACGTAACGGGTTTTACTCCCTTATTGGTCAAACTAAGTCAAAGGTCACTTTGCGTAAACGCATCCTTTCCTGTTATGGGATATGCTTTACTTAAGATGCAAAGAACATGGATTAAAGTCTAAATGACTAATTGAGTTTGTGGTATTTAGAAGTTAATTATACTTTGACTTTTCTTACTTCCATACAAATGTTTTTCTAAACTCACATGTATTCCTCACATGTAAAAGTCCACACTCCTTCTACATAATACTTCTACCTATTCTTCCTAATCACTTATTTACCCTTCTTACCCAACAAGTGATTTCATCTCTTCCACACACTCCAAACATCTTCTTCCTAAACAAATCTCATAATCACATTTGTCCACTCTTTCTTCTCTTATTGGCAATGTGATTATTTACCCAAATCAATCCTTTGATTTCATCCTTATCTTCATCTTCATCTACAAACATCCTTCACATAAACCTTCACCAAATAAACCCTAAATCTTATCCTCTACAATGCCAACTCATATTCCCTTACATAATGTACTTCTCTTGTAGATGTTGTACCTTTATGTCTACATTCCCAACCAATATCTTCTATATCTTTTCAAAATATTCTCCACCACATATCTACTATTTACCTTCTTACCTAATGAATTCAAATTACACACACACACACACACTTCTTTATCTCAACTCTTGATCAAGCCATGTCACCAATCCAAGTTCACACACTCTTCTCTCAACCCTTGGATTACTTTTCAAACTAACACAACAAACACACTTTCTTCTCTACCATTGATCAAGCCACCTTATCAATCCAAACTCCCTCATTCTCTTCTCAACCATTGGATTGATGCCTCATCTGTAACACCCCCAAAATATGTCGCAGTGGAATTATGACTGGGAGCGTTACCTCATAATACAATAGCATAAGATACAAGAGAACGACCTCTAAATGAGTCATTTGAAAAGTAATCTCGTTGATTTAAGTAAGATTGAACTTGTTATAATATTTTTCCCAAAGTTTGCATCACAATGAAAAGCTTGAAAGTAATATAACGATATTTAATAGTTTGAACGTAAGAAGAAATCCATGAATGCAATCTTATAAAGTTTGGACTCCAAAGCACATCAGATAAGCCAAGCATCTAAGTTGATGTGAGGGTCAAGAAGTTTTACAACTCCCTAGGCAGTGTACCTAATCGTTGCAGTGTAGTATAGGCAAGACTCAGGGGTTGTTATCGTTCTCTAGGGGAATAGGTTGGGAAGGTTTGATCACGGTCTAACAGAATTCTAGGAGTTGAGAGAAGATTCTTTTTGTGTTTTTATATTTATAAGAAAGCAGGTAAATCTATGGTTTGAGAGGTTGGTTTGTTTAACTAATTACTAAACTAATTAATATCTAATCTACCGGTGATAACTTTTATGATAAGTAAATGTATTTACCTAATCATGCACTACTCCTCAGATTGCTTCTCCTAGATTCGTTGCTTTGTCACACTTGTGATGATCTGTGTAAGTATTTCCTAGGTCATGAATAGATTACACGAACCCGTCGTCTATTTAATATTTCGTTAAGGCATTGCACAAGTAAGGTAGTATGAAGACTATTACAAGGCCTTTAACAGTATATTAAATGCATGTGAAATAACTTAAGAGGGATCAACCATATAGTGGGTAAGGTAGTATGAAGACTGTTACCGATGGTATCCTTTCTACACTACTCGCGTTTCCCTAGACATATCAACAGCGATACAGACAAATGTTGGTTTTCTAAATCCTAACGCCCACATTCAACAAGAAGCAACATCAAAATGATCTACAATCTAAGTTTCATGCAATCCACTGGATGGCATAAGCCTTACATGTTAATCAATAAAGCAGAAGCAAATCATAATCAAACAACACAAAGACAATAATTGATGACTCCCGATAAATACCCTTACTTGATTAAACCAAGTGATTCAAGGTAGTACAATAGGGATTTGAGCCCTAAATGTGAACCAATAAAAGACTCCTAAAATGACTAGTTTTGGTCTCCTAGGGTTATACAAAATTATCCCAAAGTTACACACTAAAACCTTAAAAACGGATTTATATTTATAGAGTTGTCGACGCGAAGGCGTCGCTTTGCAATCCTGATGCCGTCTCCATGTAGACGATTCTAGATCATCTTTAAGTCGGCCACGTCCTGATGCTGTCACCATAATCCTGACGTCGTCACTAGATTGATCACGACGGCGTCGCTTTATGCTTGCGACTCCGTCTCCAGCCACTGTTTGCATAATTCTTCATGAGATTTGGTGTAGG
>BQNB010021134.1:0-46426 GCA_026074375.1 Tanacetum coccineum | reverse complement strand
ACAAACTTATTCAATAAGCTACATCGTAGCTTTACGCCTTGGTGTATTGTATTTATGTTGGGCCTTGTCCCGTTAAGTCCAAAAATGTAGTTTTACTTATCCATATAGTCCGATAAGCAAAACGTTAAATAATAAACACGCGAATTAATAATAAGCTATCAATAAGCTCACAATAAGCCAAGCAATAATAAGTCGAACCACAGATGCTTAAGAATAAGCTCGTGGTGTTGGTCCTTGGTTGTGGGACGCGGCTAAAAGCCAAGCAAACCATATTCGGACTTAATTATTATGCCGAATAAG
This sequence comes from Tanacetum coccineum, assembly GCA_026074375.1. Taxonomy (NCBI): domain Eukaryota; kingdom Viridiplantae; phylum Streptophyta; class Magnoliopsida; order Asterales; family Asteraceae; genus Tanacetum; species Tanacetum coccineum. Next base: position 46,126 of record BQNB010021134.1, on the reverse strand, counting down.
TTTATTATTTGTCCTTTCAAAATAAGCTAGAAAAATAAGCTAACAAATATAAGCCAAAACAAAGTAAGCTAAACAAATAATTCTCCTTCCTTTTCTATTTGGGCCGAACCATACATAAGCCCATTAAGCTCAAAATAATCAAAATAAATTTTTACAAAATCTTATTATATAAGCCGAATAAAAATAAGCTAGAAATAAGCTCAATAAATTTAAGTTACAAGAAACTAGCTTGAACAAATATTTCTTTGATGTTTTCTAATTTAGGACGCAACATATATAGGTCACATAAGCTCGAAAATAATCAAATAAGCCGAATAAAAATAAGCCGAATAAAAATAAGCTATAACATACCATTTTGATTACACAAAAATAACCACGATCACAAAACTATACTTTCCTTATATTTCCTTTTACTATTTTCAAACCATAAGCATAACCTTTTAAGGTTTATGTAGTTTTAAAATCTTTATCTTTACAAAATAAGTTGTACAACTAGTATGTATGCATCAAGATGATTATGAAAGTACAAGTTATTAAAAGATTTGAAGAATTACAAAGTTTGAAGGTTTTTAGAAGGATGAATAAGACTAAAACAACCCAAATGTTAATGATACAAATGATCAAACCTTCAACAAATCTTCAAGAGTTTTTGATCAAAGATGAAAATTTTATAGATTTATATATGTGTGGATGTATTTTGTGGGCTAGGAGACCAAGAGAGAAAAAGAAAACTCAAATGCTATGTGTGTGAAATATGAATGAAACTATGAGATGTAATATGGTATATATGTGCAAGATTTCTTCACACACTAAAAGTGTGTATGTGTGTGGTGCGTGGGATAGGACAAAGAAAGAAAGGGGACCAAAAAGATCTCCCAATCAAATTCAAGCTAGGACAAAACATGAGTTGTAATCTTGTCTTATTGATTTTGAATTCAAAATGGCATCTTAGGTTCACATGGGGTGTCTTGTTTGGACGCATACAAGCAAGGAGGGGGGGGGGACCAAATGGTTTCCAATATTTTAAGATGCTAGGGCTTCTTGTATGATTTAATTTCTAAGTCCTCTATGAATATGCTCATGTTTTAAGTAAATCATGATTCACGTAAGTAACGAAACGAATAACGGTATCTCCAAATGTAACACCCCCAAATTGGGTCGCAGCGGAATAAGGGTCTGGGGCGTGTTACTTCATAGATCAATAACACAAGATATATATAGAACGACCAAAAAGTCGTTTAAAACCGATACATTGGATTTAACAAAGTATTTGTTACATAAGCCCGAAGCTTCACTTGTTCACTTGTTCAAATTACAAAGATTTCAAGCCCATAACAGATATACAAAATGTAATGCGACAAAATCTTTAATGCATGATATCCAAATCAAAACCACCAATGTATCCCTTGCATCTCGTGCTTATTGACCTCCTGAAAAACATTGCTTTAAAACATCAACAATAATGTTGGTGAATTCATAGGTTTGATAAATCATATATTGTAGGACCACAAGATTTCCCAAGTGTATGATAATGCAACAGATGCAGACATCATATAAATGTAATTACGTTGCCCTAAGCTCATGACACTGAAGCTCGACATAAATGAATACCATATAAATGGCCTACATTGCCCGTGATGATGTTCTAACCCGCAACATCCTATATTCGACATGGTATACGTTTGTTTGCCCAGTGATAGCTAATCACCCGAACGGGGATGTCAATCCCAATAGATCTATTCATAACATTCGCGCTCACAATCCAGTAACTGATAGTTCATGATAATGGGCTCAACTAGGGTTATCGCTACTTAGGCAAGCACTAATCATAAATGAAAACTATATCCACTTGTGTCCAATTAAAAAAACAGGCATTTACTCACCCTAAAACTTATAAAACAAATCCAAGTAAAACGTGGTGCTTATGAACACACTCACCTTGAGTGAGCGAATATCAAGTGTATCAAAAATGTGTCACGGTAATGATCGAGTGCAACCTAATCCAATATAGGTCGTATAAGTACTAATCACATTGGGTAACTACTACCATATATAATTCTATATAGCTAATCACCATCTAATTGTTTTAGTGAAATCATATTTATAAAGTTAAAACGTTTATAAATATACCTTTGGTAAAAATGACATAACTTTCACGTTTCAAGTCCGTTTCTTGCGTTTCTTATGTCCACGCTTTCGTATTAAGACGACGTATCAAAATATGACATTTTTGTATTTCATGTCCTCTGATGAACAGTGATTTTTACTGTTCATACCAGTTATAAACTTATTTTTATAACTTAAATTAACGTAAAACTCGTAAACGTCGTATTTTATTCGTTATAGCTCCATTTTTAGCGTTTCTTTCGAGCACGTCTTCGTTATTGAAAGTTCTATAAATTTATTGATGTTTTCAATATATGTTTTGTCAGATAGTTAACTTTATAAAATAGTTTTATAAAAGTATTTTTATACATTTATAAGATAATAAATCGCGTAATTCCTAACTTCTTCGTTTTTAATTGAAAAATTACGTTTATTATTGTTTTGGAATCCTAAAAATATGTGTGATTTAATAAAAATACCAAACCTTCTGTTTGTAGAACTTTTATAACAAGTTTTTATAAAATTCTTTTATAACTCCAGTTAATTGATCGTAAAAACTCGTAAACCACGTATCTTTTTCGTATAAATCGTTTTTTTCGAGTTTCTTACCTATTTGGAACGTCCAGAATGTAGTATGTTTATAAAATATAAAATCAATGCCTAAAAATTTGTGCCAAAACAGCCCCTAAATATCTTTTTGAGTTTATTTGTATAACTTTGTTTTTATATACTTTTTATTTATTAAACTACCACAAGTCTTCCAATATTCTTAATATACTATGTCTTACATATAATAGTGTCCATTTGTCCATCATATGTCCACATGGGTCCATGATATCAAGATTAACAAGTCATTAACATCACATGAAATCAATAACTTTCCTTAAGTAACTTTTAACGACAAGTTTATACATATACATTTTTACACTTAACCAACATGTTACAATACTTATAATCCCATTATATCATGATATTACCAATCACCTAACATATGAAAAAGTGTACAAAATGATGATCACAAGTAAAAACTCTTTTTACATGTTTAAAAGTCCTAAATGGTAATTTTGCTAAATAGAACATATATACACATAAAATGATAAATGTAAAGACATAAAGGGTTTTAGATGACCTTAATGAGATGTATGATGATAACCAACACAATCTAAACCCTTGTTTAGATGAAAAACCAAAGCTTGCACACTTGAAAACCCTAGTTTTTCCGCAGAGAAAACCCTAATCTTGATACTTGCTCATACTTGTAAACCTTTAACCAACCCTTGAAAACAACCTAAGACATCTTAGATATGATGTAGGTATGTGTGTAAATGTGTTATATAAATTTGGTATGGATTGTGTAGGGTGGTGTGTTGTTGTCGTGGCCAAACAAGAGAAAGGAGAGAAAGAGAGTTGATTTTCTTAAGTGTTTTGAGAGTGTGTATGTTATCTTACTAGTATACAAGACTTATATTTATACAAGACTAGTCAAATGAGGTATAGGAAGTCTTGATACAAAGGGGAGTAAAACATGGAAGTCCTTATGGTCTAGGTATGGCATTTACTTGAAATTGTCTCATGGTTTAATTGAAAAGTGGATGTACAATGCAAGTTGCAAGACTTTGTGATATTTCTTTGTATCTCTTGCTACAAATCCGGCCATAGATGCATATGTATGATAATATTTAGTAAATTTTGGGTATTGGGTACAATTGTGGGTATTTGTTGAAGCGTAGAAAAGTTTTGGTGGTTCCGGGTATGCCTAAATGTATTTTATCGCGAAACGTAAACACTTTACGCAACCAATAAAAATAAAATGAACAATGTTAATAATTATACTCAAAATAATTACTTAACACTTGCTTGATGTAAACATTTAATTGTTTGATGCCCGTTTACATTGAACGATAATTTTTAGCTTACGCGATTTAACTTAACGATTACGATTAAAAGCAAACGCGTACAATACTAAAAATACATAGTGAATTTATTGACGACGTCAATGACCCTAAAACATGGGGTGTTATAGTCTCCCCCCGTTAAGTGAGCCTTGTCCTCAAGGCTTAAGACGCGGCACTTGACGACGGTGCGGTCTTTGTGAAGAGGTGTGGATATTTCTTCCTGAATTGATCTTCGCGTTCCCATGTGAACTCAGGACCTCTCCTAGAGTTCCATCGAACCTTGACTAGTGGAATGCGGCTTCGCTTCAACCGTTTAACTTCACGGTCCGTGATCTCTATAGGTTCCTCGACAAACTGAAGCTTGTCATCAAAGTGAAGTCCATCCAACGGAACGGCTAATGGTTCGTCGGCATAGCACTTTTTCAAGTTGGATACATGGAATGTATTGTGAACCCTGCTTAGCTCTTCAGGTAGCTCAAGCTTGTAAGCAACCTCTCCAACCTTTTCTAACACCTTGAAAGGTCCAACATACCTAGGGTTCAACTTCCCCCGTTTTCCAAAACGTACGACCCCTTTCCAAGGCGAAACTTTAAGCATAACTTTATCCCCAACCTAAAATTCCATCGGTTTACGCTTTAAATCCGCGTAACTCTTTTGTCGATCGCGAGCAGCTTGCATTCTCTGCTTGATTTGAACGATCTTCTCAGTTGTTTCTTGCACTATTTCTGGACCAGTGAGTTGAACTTTACTAACTCAGGCCCAACAAACGGTGAACACACTTTCGACCGTAAAGTGCTCAAATTGTGCGCCTTGATGCTAGCGTGATAGCTATTGTTATACAGAACTCGACTAATGGCAAATGGTTAACCCAACCCTTTCCAAAGTCGATTGCACAAGCACGCAACATATCCTCGAGAGTTTGAATAGTCCTCTCGCTTTGTCCGTCTGTTTGTGGATGGTACGCAATACTCATATCCAGACTAGTACCCAAAGCATTCTGAAGTGACCTCCAGAAATTTGATGCGAACCTAGGGTCACGATCACAAATAATCGAGAGAGGTATTCCATGCCTCGTGACCACCTCCTTTAGGTACATTCTTGCAAGTTTATCCATCGGATCCATCCCTCTCATCGGTACAAAGATTGCGGACTTAGTGAGTCGGTCGACAATCACCCAAATGGTGTCGTAACCTTGTGACGACTTAGGAAGCTTCGTGACAAAATCCATAGTGATGTTGTCCCACTTCCATTGAGGTATATCGGGTTGTACCAACAATCCTGATGGCCTTTGGTGTTCTGCCTTGACCTTGGCATAAGTCAAACATTTGCTAACATAGGTGGCGATGTTTGCCTTTTATGTGCCACCAATATAGCTTTTTCATGTCTTGGTACATCTTTTCAGAACCCGGATGGATAGAATACTTTGACTTATGGGACTCGTGCATGATCACAGTCCTCAAATCACCATAGCATGGTAACCAACTCCTGCCATTGAAGCATAGAGTTCCATCCCTCCTCAGTAGTCCCTCCACCCCCCCATCAAACCCTCGCAGCCCACCGCACCCTCCCCCCCGCCACCCACTCCCACCACCCCCCACCACCGCACTTCCTCCGTCAACCGCCCCGCACGGGGTTCCAACTTTTCCGTTCTAAATTTCTCCGGATCTTTAGAATTTTCAACCAACATACCTCCAACATCTTCGTTCTTGATGTTCTCTGGTTTTCGTGCTTCAGTTTGAGCATCCAAAATTTGTTTGGGAAGATTCAAACCTATAGTCATGACTAAGGCTCGAACCCTTAATGGTGGCTCTCGTTCCTTCCTGCTCAAGGCGTCAGCGACAACATTTGCTTTCCCTGGGTGATAACGAATCTCGCAATCGTAATCACTAAGCAATTCTAACCAACGACGTTGCCTCATATTCAGCTCCTTTTGATTAAGAATGTGTTGTAGACTCTTGTGATCCGTGAGCAATAGGCGGCACTTCTGCCGGACCAGGTTGGTTAGCTCCTTTGCTTGCTTACTTTTATGGCCAGCTAGCTCTTTCTTCTATTTCAGTTACCTAACGTCATAACTAGAAGTGGGAATTTGATCCATTTACTTATGAATATGAGTGGGTCGAGTTGGGTTATTGATTAAGTTGATGCTAACCCTTTTTAAATATATATATATAAATAAATATATAATACTTATAATAAGGATAGTCAAAAACCTTTCAATGTAGTAAACCGGGAGTATGATTCCCGGGTCGTTATCCCCAACGAGGAATGCAATTGAAAGTCGGTTGACGTTTTGATAATCGATGCTTGAATGGAACAAGATTTAGATTGGTTTTCTAAAACTAATGGAAAATTAAGGTAAACACTTAAAAACAATTAGGGCAAAACTATTTTAAGCTAAAAGCGCAAAACGGGGATCCTAAAAACGCGACTAAAAACTAACTAAAGCAAATCTTAACCCTAAAAATGATCTTTTTGAATTTTATAAGTCCTAATTAACTAAAAGATAAGAACTAAGAAAACTAGACCAAATATGAAAATGATTTAGGCTTAAAAACACTAAAAACGTGAACGGGATTCAATCCCGCTCTTTAAAAAATCAAAATTTTCAATTTTAACTCTACGAAAGCAAATCTAATTTTCCTAAGTTCTAAATGTTAAAAGAAAATTTTCTGAAAAAGAATTATATTTTTTTGACTTTTTTATAATTTTTTATGAATTAAAAACGATTTTAATGAAATTAAATGTTAAAAAATACTAAACTAATTCTAAAAATTCTGAAAAAATCCTGAAAAGTGCATTGAACAATGAAGAATCTAATAAAAATAAGCTGAAGAAAACAGCTTATCAAATAAGCTAAAACAGCTTATTTAGCCAAAAGGGCCAAAACGTGTATAAGTAATTGATTTTGCAAGTATAACCCAAAAAAGACCCCAGGGCGAGTGGTAGTGTGTGTGTTGTGTAAAACGTTTGGTGAGTAGGGTAGAGGTCCCGGGTTCGAGCCCTGGGGCTTCCCCTAATCCTAAACGTTTTTGTTTTTGCCATTTTTTTTACAACTTTTTAGAAGACTTAAAAATAAGCACTTTTAATAAAAACACTTTTTATATCACTCATTTTCTTCTACAAAGATCCAATCTTTTAATCATAAAAAATGTCGAAATCCAAAAACATTCAACAATCCTTGCTAATGCCAGTTCTGAGACTAGGCCTCCAATGCTTGAAAGGGGTAGTTATATATACCGTGGGCAAGTAGATTTAGACGATACATAAATCGAAAGAGGGAAAACCAAAAGTGGCTTAACAAAGCGCTTGATGAAGGTCCTTATCAGTTTGTCGAGGGTTCATCCTAACAAAACTCCACACTTCCCGAAATGCAAAACTCCTATAGGATTTACAGGAGATTCGTTATTGCATTAGATGTGAGAATGGAGCTCATGGAATCTGATTCTTCTTTCTTATTCCTAAATGACAATGATAAATTATGTGTGAATTTGCTTGCACTTGGCTAAGGACATGTGGGAAAAGAGTTCAACGGTTTATGATGGTGAACTATACAAAAACAAGTTGATAGAGAAACTAGTTTTTACACAAAACGAATTTGTTAAGTTTGTTGCTGAACCAGGGGAAACACTTGTTTCAGTTTACAATCGTTTTGCTCAGTTAATGAACGATTTGGAAAGAAATGACATGCATTTTCCAATTGTTACAATTAACACAAAGTTTCTAAATAGCTTGCAACCGGACATATGGTTGAGTTATGTTACTAAGTTCGTCTTGCTAAAACGTGTGAACAATGGATACGTTTGATAATCTTTTTGATTACTTCAGCATTCAAGAAATGGTTAATGTCTCAAAGCAATAGATGTTAGAATAATCTCATGTCCTTTGGCTCTCGTAAGCACACACGGGTTCATCTTCCAGAAACCTATCGTCTATGATGTGAACATCCCACCTCTGTGGTGTGATTGAAGATGAATACCTAGGAGGGATGATGTTCACACCAATTCTGTAGATCCTCGTTACATCTGCATTGTTGTTACTGCTCGAGGCCATTACTAAAATTTTTCTACTCTAACAAATAATCGTCTTCGCACTTCATCTAATACCAGAAACCGAGCTTATATTCAGGAGGAAATCATAGAGGGATCGAATGCTCTAAATGAGACCGAAAATGTTCAAAGGAATCTTTGAACCTTGTCTTCAGGAAACACTTCAACTGTTCAATGCTACAAATGCAGTGGAAAAGGACATATCATGCTAGGAATTGTCCAAAGCCAAGAGTTCGGGACTTGAAATACTTCATGGAACAAATGTTGCTGGCAAAACAGGATGAAGCTGTAGTAATTCTTACCGATGAGCAGAATGATTTTCTCTATGCTGATGCTTCAAGAATGGAAGAAATTGAAGAACTCAGTGCAAACATATGCTTAATGGCCAGAATTCAACCAACTGTAACACTTCTGATGCTGGACCAATCTATGATTATGCATTTATAAGTGAGGTACAATCTTCATCCAACACTGAAAATGAAGAACAAATGTATCCAACTCATACTAAAATTATTAAACATGTATATGGTGTTTGATCAAATTGATAGTGATATTATATTTGATTTACCTAATGGGAATGTTAATAGTGGCAGTATTAAGAAAGATACACATGTTCCTGATCTATGTGCGTTAGAGCAATTGGCTAGAAATACATATCATGAAGCTGAAAAACAACAAATATTTGCTCAAAAAGTTCAAAAACAAAACACGAATTTGACTAGTCAGCTTGAGTTGTATAAGGAAAGGGTTCGGGTTTTAGAAAACATTAAAACGGGGATAATACTTATCTCAATGAATTATTGAGGCCGATATACCGAGCCAAAACATTTGAGTCAAAGCCTAAGTCTCAAATATGTTCGTGATCGAGATATACTTCGAGATCTAGAAAAAAAAACGATGATAATTAGATTTCGATTTTTATTTTTTTTTTTTTTTATTTTTTTGATGTCAAAGATTCTAAACGGCAAAATGAGGAACTCCAAACGACTCATTCAATTTTAAAGACAATGAGAGAAATGAGGTAATATCATGGACTTATTCTAGATCTTGAGGCCAAACATAAAAAAGAAATGTTGATTAATTTTGAAACTTGGCTAATTTCCTTACAAGAATGTTTATGCTGGACCAAAGCCAATTTCTGGTGTATGACCTGCAATTAAAACATGGTTTGGGGTAACCCGAAATCCTTATATACTCAGCAGCAATTTCACAATGTCCAAAGTTATATCTTGCCTCTAGTTTAGGTAATTCAGAGATTTCTTTGAATGTTAGAGATACTGAGGACACTCTTGATGATGCTTCCAAAAGTCAACAAAAAGTGTACGAAAAAAATGAATGATCCAATTGCTGTTGCAAATAAACAGAATTGTTGGACAATTAATTATGCACAAATAAATGCTCTCTATAAAGACTTTGTTCCTCAAAAAGAACTTTCTGCTGAGCAAAAATATTTTCCATCTTCTTTTATTCCTTCTGACAAGAATTCAAATGCAACTCCTTCTATCCCGGCATCAATGCCGAGTGAGTCACCTTTGATCATTGAATTAGATAAAATAAAAATTGTTTTCAAAGGTTGTCTGAATTAATTCAAAAGAACTGTAAAAGAGCAAGCATTTTTTATACGTCACTTGAGGAAATACAACTCAATGATTTTTGTCAAGATCAACTCAAACCAATTGTAAGAGTTGCAGTTCTATTTTGAATTCTTTTAAGACTATTTCAGTGGGATTAAAAGAGATGATAGGATGTTTTTGAGTCTATAGAAGTGAAACTTTGTGAAATAGACAAGCAAAATGATTTTTTGAAAGATCAACTTTTGGAAGTATCTCTCAAGCATGAAGTTGAATTAAGTGTGTTGTTAAATCATGAATGTGTAGACAATTCTTCCCTGGCTGAAAATTGAACACTTAAAAAAGATATCCTCGGTGAGTCATAGAGGGTTTGCAAGCAAGAATAAATCATAATAATTCTTGAAAAGATGTTTCAAAGGTGTGAAGAAGCAAGTCGTTGATTGTTTATTAAACGTCTACACCAATGAAAAGAAAAACGTAAATGGCGATTCATGTTTGATAAGAAAAACACCAAATCCTCTTGATTATTCTGGATTTCAAAAATGCGAAAAATTAAAGATAGAGACGTTGCCTGTCTTTGGATTTTCTGGTTGCATTATTTGATAAAAGAAGTGACTGAAATGTCAAATTTAGAATATCAAATGGTTTTTTAATTCAATCAAAAAGACACGGTCTCAAACTCAAACGGAAATGGACGAATTAATTGCTCATGTCTCTGAGGAAAAACATTGCTTATGGTGCATCGTTACTGAGAATTAGATCTTTTGATTACCATATCTTAGTTAAAAACTAGACTGGCAAATGTTGAAAAAGGTAAGTCTGCAAATACTAAGTTTGACAAGATAAATAGTTCTCAACCTCTTCTTTGAGTCACACCATTACACAAACATGTTATTCAAAAGAAAATGGATGTTCAAAAATCAGAGAAACCAAACATATTGTCGTGTCATACAAACAGTCATTTTACAGACTTCACTGCCAAGAATAAATGATGGTGTAAATTCAAACAAGAAACATGTCCATAACACTGGATTGTACAAAGTCTTGTTCAAAAACACATGTGATCCCAAACAAAACGAGGCTAAGCATAGATTTATATTCTACAGGTATGACTGTGAAGTTCTAGTGTTAGAAGACCAATGAATAGAGATTTCATTTGTCAGGATAGTGTCTTAGTTAACTTAAGAAGCCTGAAAAAGAAAGAAAGCAGTTTTACGTTAGGAAAATTAAGCACCCGATATCACATTCTTATATATGTTATCTCATTAAGAGAATGTAATTGAGGATGATGTTGCAAAACGCTCCTAACGCAAAAACTTTGTTATGAGTTTCTTTATATGAAAAGTTGTGCTTATTCCATGTCATGATAATTGTTTTGCATAATTTAAAATTGAATGTGCTGTTCGAAATGTTTCGTAGACCCTTTCCACTAAATCTAGAACACCATAATTCTTATGATACTACTTTATGTAAGTCCCAAGATTAGTTTTCTAAGGAGTCGATACTATCTAATTCTTTAGATACTACTTATGTAGTCTCCAAACCTAAGATTGATGTCGGAAGCACCTCAAAAGCTAACAATAAGGTTTCTAGTACAAAGAGAAGAAATGTACAAGATTAGTCTTTAAGCACATACATGGAACAAAGATTCGAACTAGTTCAATCTGAGCAACATGGTTTGAATCAAAACAATATGTTGTTTGGTCTCTTGTTTACACAACACAAATGGTCTAGAGAATAGTCATCAATCTAAAAAACAATCGGTCTTTGTTAGAAATGGTTAGTAAAATATGCCCACTTGTCCTCAAGTGCATGTTACTGTCTTGTGTTATAAACCTTCTCCAACAGATCAATAAAATCTGTAAGAAAAGCCCGTTAATAATTCCGCCTTTATCAATAGATTTACCTGAAAAAGGAGAAAGAGCAAATGGCATAGGATTTTCTGATTTAGCCCATGAAGATAGAAATACAAGAACAAGAAGAATGCTACAAGTATGTGAAAATATGGATGAAGCCATCATAGTTAGTTTTTTTTTCTTGTAACACACACTAGAACTAGAAGCTAGGTGAAAATGTTTACTTGATATGCTTGATACATGCTTTGCATATAAATATACGATCAAAATCTAAGATATATAACCTTAGTTTAATAATCTCTTTTGACCAATAACTACTACTTATATATTTTAATGGAAAACGGTCAGTCGGTCAGGGGTGTTTTAATTATGTAGTGGTTTAGTAATCAGTCATAGTCTGGAACACAAATTATGCAAAAAAATAAGAGGAATGCTAAAACCACATAAACTTTACAAAATAAGTTTCACATAATGAGTTGGCATGACATTTGGTTAAAGGTTGTTATGAAAAAGTCATGCATGCTCATTGATGAAAAATAATATCTACAAAAAAGTTTGCATGAAATGTATGTTACGGTGATTCAAAAGTTTTGAAAACCATAAATTTTAAATAATAAAGAAATTAAATATTGTAATGAAAATTGTTGTTTGCAAAGTGCAAACCAGAGAATCGCTTAAGATAATATGAAGTTTAAAATTTAAGCTAAGACGGAATACTGGTTCTTCTATTTTTAAGAGTGCTAGCTGCGCTAAACCTCTCATGTTTTTAACCTATAACACATAACTAAAAAACCTCACTCACTTAATTTTTACAATTAAAAAAAAACACGTAACGCTCGTTGTCCTGATCACATTTGCGCCCATAACGAGTGATCATGGCGCATTGGTGGCGGGCGGGCGCCATAATTAAGTGCCATTTATTTTGGAGTAATGATTTGCACACTTAACAAATTGATTGACACACTCAAATTATATGTATCTTGACATTTATGCCTCTATATCACTTAATAAAGTGTGCAAATATTAAGGGTATAATAGGCATAACATATATTTTTTTAGTGTGTCAATCAAATTATGGAATGTGCAAATCATCTCCCTTTATTTTGCCACTATAAGGATTAGCGAGGCCTATGCCATAATGCATCGTGCACTCCAAGCTAAATATTTTATATATCTTGAGCTGAGTAAGATTGTAAGATGTAATAATGGTAAAGATGAAGCTCGATCGATTGAGAAGGTTTTTATTTTGAGAAGATTGAGAAGGTTTTCTAAAACGATAGATGTTTAACTTTGATTCAAGTTTTTCAAGCGTAGAACTCATTTTAATGCAATTTTAATTCAAAATGTGTACAAAAAATATTAAATCAATGTTAAAATCTCTCGATTTTGCGATATAACTACAATACTGAATCATCTGTACAATTTTAATGAATCTTTACCATAACTCGATTTTAACAATGATTTGTGAATCAAATTTGTGATTTATAGATTCGATTCACTATTAAATGATGTTTACTTGTGAATCAAATAAAAAAAATATGAATCAATTTGCTCAAACGAAGATTTCTCAATTTTCTCAATTTTCTCAATTTTCTCAAAATAAAAATCTTCTCAATGGAACCGGAGCCTGATAAAGATATTCATATGTTAATTTCAACCATAATAACACACCATTAATTTCAATCATAATAACACACCATAAAAAGTCGTTCGTTTAGGTAATAACTGCCCTTAGGAGTGCAACATTGTGTGTTTAAATGCATAAGTATCTATTTTACTTTTTCTAGAAAGAAATTTATTCATCTAGAAGAATTGGCCGGAAAGAATAACATGCTTAATTTGACGACCAATTCCATGTTTTTGTGATGAAAAACTAGTAATTACGTAACATTCAAGCCTTTTGACACTTGTGCGTAAACTTACTTCGGTTTGAAAAGGTAAAAGATTCAAAGAATTGAAAGTTTGCATACGGAAGCTTCTTTCACATGTAAAAGCAAGAAATTAAACACGTAAAAATAGAGTCGTGGTATAAAATACTCCCTTCGTCCCAAATTAATTGTCCCCCGACAAAAAACACACAGTTTAAGAAAACATAATCATTACTCATTCTCTCTCTTACTTTTTTGCAGAATGACAGTTTTACCCTTATGGAATTAATTAAAGCTTTGAATAAAGTTTGTAATTTCTAGTATCATTAAGTGTCGTTTGGCTGACCATGAGAGTAGATTATCTCCCAATAAAACACAATAACCAGATGTGGATCGTGATATGTGCTAAAACACACATCGTTTTAACCCCAGAAAGCACACTAAAATGGACTAATAACCATAAAATATGTGAAATTATAGTGCAAATATGTTTGGTATGCGTTATTATGTCTTGTAGGTACAAGAATTGAAACAAAGCAAAACGGTGATTTTCGAATGAGTTTTGACGATATTTTTACGTTTATCGAGATTCAAACAAAGTCGGAAAAATCCCCCGAACACTCCATTTGAAAGAGCACGAAATTACGAGTCCATCGGTACCTTCCTCACCTTTTAAACCGGTCCAAATATTCTTTTATGGACCGGTCAAATGTCTATTTGACCCGTTTTTATTAATGAACCCGGTTCATCCTAATTTGCCCTTATTAGAAACTCTTTGCATATATATTATAGAAAGACACTTCAGCTCAGCTAGAAAGGGGAAACCCTTGTGGCTTTCACCTCGAGGTCGCAGGTTCGAGACTGGCTGAGGCCAGTTTTTGCAATTCGCCCCTCTACTACTTAGGTGGTGCCACGTGGCGACCCGACCCGACCCAGTCAATGTCCTGACCCGTTGATTTGCTGACGTCACAGGATGACGTGTCATGTGGGTCCTACTTTCTAACACGTGGCGGTGGCTGTCCAATGACAGCTTGCCACGTGGCGGCTCTGACAGCTAATTATATGCAGGTGGCGGCTAATGATTGGTACGAGGTTGCAGAGGTGGCAGGTTGGCTGGCCAATAAGGGCGTGACACGTGTACACGGTGACAAGAAATTGCAGAGTTGGCAGACACGTGATCCGAGGATTCTAGAAGCATTGATTGCCAATCATTGAGGGAATTTTATTGGGTGAGAGGTGCTGACGTGGCAATTTGATTGGCTGAAAATGATTAATATTGTTGGCATCTTGGAGGACTCGCGTGAAATGACCAAATTGCGCTTCCAACTTTGGGCTATATATTCACACACACTTCCTCTCATTTGGATGACCCCTTTTCTTTTACTTATTTTTCATATAGATAGTTTTTTTTAACTTATTTGTATTAGTTTAGATTTTGTAAAAGCTTTTAAAGCTTATAATTCCAGCTTATTGTACCTTGATTATTATTATTGAAGATTAATGTTTTGAAGGTTGGTGTGACTTGAACTTATTTCTTTTTCTTACCCTCTAATCTTTCTTATCTTATTTTCCTAGCTTATATCCTAATAAGCTCAATCATATAGCTTATTTCTGGATTATTAAGATATAGCTTATTGTTCGGATAAGCTTGCTCATAGCTTATTCTGATTAGCTTATTTCAAAATACTTTCGGTTTAAAAGTTTTCGATTAAGCTTAACATAGCTTATTTCGAAGCTTATTTACCGAGCTTAATTTCGGATAAGTTTTACTCATAGCTTATTCGAATAAGCACTTTTAATTTAGTTCTTTGATTAGTTTTAAATCCATTTACGTTATAGCTTTAGATCGAATAAGCTTTTACAATAGCTTATATCGATAAGATTAATACTAGATTAAAAGTTTTTGAATAAGCTCTCTTATAGCTTGTTTGATCTAGCTTATCTAGTAGATTATTGGTATTTGTTGTTCGAATTTTAGCTTATTTCCCTAGCTTAATTCGAAAGTAGATCTAGCTTATTTCGATTCATTACTTAGCTTATTTCGAAAGTATTCTAGTTTAGAGATCGAATAAGTTTTCCTACAGCTTATCTCGGTAGTTCGAATAGCTTATTGATCGAATAAGCTTCCTTGTAGCTTATTTGGTTAAGCCTTTGTCGATTTTAGTTAAAATTTGATTTAGTGACCTTATTCGATTAGCTTATTCGGTTAGATCTAATTGCTTATCCGAATAAGCCCTTGTCGATTTAAGTTTTATTTACTTTTAATTTTAGATATAGTTTTGATCCTTATAGCTTTTAGCTTATCCTTTTCGAGATACTTAATATTTCGGATTTAAGTTATTAGCTTATAGCTTATTCATATAGCTTATTCGTGTTAACCTTGATCGTGTTTTAAATTTGATGGAATCATTCTTACATCTAAGGCGTGGAGGTTAAGGGTGTTATAAGCTAAGCTTAATATCTAAAGTTTAATGCTTTTATAGATTTTATAAAGCTTTTTCGTATATAAAGTTTACACGTTTATTAACTAATTAGTTACATTAAATCTAATAAAGAAGTATACTTTAGTTTTTTATTAGTTTATAAGATCGGGTGGTTTAGTTTGTCTCCATTTCATTAATCGGTTCTACTTTCTTACCTTTTTCAATCCGCAGTAGTTTAGTTTAATAATTAGTTTAGAAAAATATGTTTATGATTAATGATGCTAGCTTAGTAGTCATGATTAGTAAGTAGAATATTATATGCTTGTTAAGTGAGTAGTGACTAAGAAATTTAGTTTTGAAAAAAGGTGATTGTTAGTTATAATTTTCGAATTATTTAGATTTCTTGTTTTTTGTTATTTTGACGGGCAAAAGCCGTTAGGATAATCAAACATAAATCTAGTAATTTGTACCAAAATAAAGAATTGTTCTCAAAATAAACCAACATTGTGAGAAAATAGTTTTTTAAACGGGTATTAATTCATCAATTAAAACTCTCATTCATACTTAATGATCTTTTCGTCACACTTGACAAGCATATCCATTAGACATCTATTTTAGATCTTTTAGCTTAATTTTCCTTAGATATAATCATTAGTATAGCTTTTAATTCTATAAACAACCCAAAAATATATGATAATCAAGCATCCAATAAAAGACATTAACGTGAATTTCTATTCATATCTCACCGTGGACACGACTTCAGAATATTGAATTATTACTTGTCCTCAAGTAATTCTTTTATCTTACGGGAAATACTATATTATTACTCACACATTTTCGACGTATCAGTTTTTGGCGCCGTTGCTGGGGAGATTTGTACGATTTTTGTGTTGTGTTTCGAGTTAGTGCCTTGAAGATCCTTTCTTTTGAAAGTTCATTTTTGTGTTTGTAAAAATAAAAAAAATAATAAAAATCCTAAAATATTCTCCATTTTTCTATTTTATTTTTCCTTTTCTTTTATATATACATTAAAAATACCAAAAATAATTTTATTTCACTCTTACTATCTTTACAAAAATCCAAAAAAAATCTCTATCTTATTTCTTTTTAGTGTATGAGCACTCGATCTTCTTCGAACGAACTCGTTTCTCCTTTTCGAGTACCGAGAGAGTTTTGCGTCAACGTACAAGAAATAGTCAATTTCCTTTTAATTTCAAAAATAATTCTTCTAACTCATCTTTTACTATGAGTAATCTTAATCCAAATGGTCTGCCGGGACCTATTCCTCAAAATCCTGATAATGGTCCACCGGGACCTAATCCTCAAGCTCATGTTCCGGAGCTCCAAATAATGGAAGAGCTTTGCCAACCGACTATGCTTGGTCGGGGTGGTCCGATCGCCCCTATGACCATGCAGGCTACAGATTTCGAACTAAAGAATCATATGATTCAAAGGGGATGATGCTAATAAGCATATTGACAAATTCTTGACCGTCACTCAAAATATGAAGCAAAATGGAGTCCTGTATGACATCCTACGCTCATGTCTCTTTCCTTATTCTTTGACGCATCATGCCACCGCTTGGTTTGATTGTCTACCAAAGAATTGTATTCATAGCTGGGAGGAGATGGTTACCAACTTCCTATCTAAGTACTTTCCTCCCTCGATGGTAAAAAAAATTAAGAAATGATATCAGTAACTTCTGACAGCTTCCTGACGAATCTTAATTCGAATCTTGGGAACGTTACAAGTTGTCGATTGACCGGTGTCCTAATCATAACATGTTACCCGTCACTCAAATAGATACATTCTATAACGGGTTAACTTTGAGACACCGGGATACAATCAATACTGCTGCTGGAGGCACCTTTATGAAAAGGCGACCTGAAGAGTGTTACGATTTAACCGAAAATATGACCGCTCACCACAATGACTGAGATACCTTAGCTCAAAGGGGCGAGTCATCTAGATCGATCACTTCTTCATCTCCTAAGATAGCGGCCCTTACTCAGCAAATTGCCGAAATGAACAAGAATTTTTTAAGAATGAGTCAATCCAATCAGCAAGTTAATGTTGTTAATCCAAGTTGCGAGACTTGTGGTGGTTCACATCATTATTCCGAGTGTCAAGACGCCGATGGCTTCACTCAAGGGGACGTATATGCTGCTACAGAAAACTACAATGCAGGAGGTAACTATTACCAACCTCAAGGAAACCATAATCTCTTAAGCTATGGTTCTAACAATTATCTTGGGCCACCCGGTTTCAATTAGGCAAATAATTCCAGAATAATCAAAACTTTTAGAACATGAATAACCATAATCAGTATCAAAATCATTCTAATCAAGGTTATCAGAATCAAGGGTCTAATCAAAACAACCGATGTAACACCCCCAAATTGGGTCGCAACGAAATAAGGGTCAAGGAGTGTTACTTCATAGATCAATAGCACAAGATATGAGAGAACGACCTCTAAATGAGTCATTTAAAAATGATACATTGAATTTAACTGAAATGTTGTTACAAAAGCTCCAAGCTTAAATTGTTCATCCATGAAAATGTAAAGATTTTGATACATAACAAATATCCCAAAATGTAATGCATTAAATCTCTATTGTAATATGACTCCAAAATGATGCATCCAATGTATCCATCTTCTTATGCTCTTATTGACCTGAGAAAAACATTCTTTAAAACGTCAACATAAAGTTGGTGAATTTACAGGTTTAAGTAATGTATAAAGTAGGACCACAAGATTTCAAGTGTATGATAATGTAACACATACAATATCACAAAAGTAATTACGAATGCACTAATCTCATGACACTGAAGCTACAACATGTATGTCAACAATTTAATGCCAATAATGTGCCCGTGTAGATGTTCAATCCACAACATCCAAATCTGACATGGTATACGTCCGTTAGTTCGGTACCGCCGAAACTAGTGAGCGCTACTCACCCGAACGGGGATGTCAATCCCAAATAGATCTATTTATAACATTCGCGCTTATACAAAATAATTAACAGTTCATGATTCATGGACATAGTGGGTTATCGCTACTTAAGCAAACTCGCAATTTGTTTAAAAGTGTACTTGCGTCCAAATGTAAAACAATGCATGTTTCTGATGACATCAAATAACGTCTATTTTATAGCATCATTTATCCCATGTTATTAACCCATTTTGTATAGTTATTACAAAGAATTGTTACTTAATCGTTTGTATTTGAGAATTGCGGTAATTATGGAGTACTTGGTGAAGTTATGCTAAAAGGCACACATTTTGGAGCATAAACGCAGAGTTCGATAAAGTCTACTGATATGACAGCAAACACGCCATATTATTCTAGACCTATACGACGTATCCAAGACTTTGACGAATCAAAAGACCATTACCTGACTTTGAAGAATATGCTGTATCCACATATACGATACGCCGTATGTAATACTTTGGTCAATGAAGAAGAACAAACTGGATTTACCCAATACGCCGTATCCATCAAGAAGATACGACGTATCTGTGCCTACAATTCACAAGAAACAACAAAGACATAAAGACTAATACGCCGTATCAGGAAGCCTCTATACGCCGTTTCCAAGGATTATTATACACGAAGATTCTAGAAGATATCAAACGTGGTCCTTACTCCAAGAAAGCCCAATACGCAGTATCCTACATCGCTCGATAGGGCGTATCGAACTGACTATCGGACCCTATATATAGACGACCCAAAACTCAGTTTTAGGTATGCAAGTGAATCCCTAAACCACCAAGTCGACCAAGAGACGATCAGAAGAGCATAGAAGGTCAAAAAAGAGCCTCAAGATCATAGGAAAACTCTTGTAATCTTCGCACAACCGAATACGCGTTCGATTAAGGTTTCTTTATTTTAATCGTTCATATATCAAACCGTGTGTATTTTTACAATGACTATCGGCTGATACCTTTAGGTATCAGCCATGTTTATGAAGATCTAATGTTTGGTTTGTTTATCTTGATTGCTTAATTTATCGTTGATTGTTGTTTATGTTTATCAATTTATATTCGTTTACGTGCTTAAGTATGCGACCTATCATTCAACTGGGTCTAGTCCTACATATTTAATGCGCTGCAACTTCGGTGTTGTTTGGGCGTAGGCTAAGAGTCCGGGATAGCTCTCCATATTGCAATTTATATATCTAGAATCATAGGATCACAAATATTGACCTATCTTTGCCTTTAGATTAGTGAGCTTAGTTGAGCCATAAGGTGACCTTGGTATCAACGAGTACGTTCTTATTCCATTGGTAAGGACTCGGACAGTGGACTACTAGTATATAAAGAGCCGTTAAGCAGTAAGTGGGTAAAGTCTCCATGAGCTAGGGTTTAGTAAGAGCACCATTATTAATCTCCTAAGATAGATTATAATCAACAAATGCTTGCTTTATGCGGATGCGTCTAATTGTGACAGAATTAACGTGTCTAGGAAGAAGTACCGCCTAAGTCTAGGAATGATATGCCCTTCGAGATAAGTCAATCATTGCACTAAATAAACAAACCTGCGTTTTATCGGATTATTCATGGTTGATACGTTTTCCTTACATTAGTTCTCGACCGCTTCTCTATTGTTTGTTTGTCTTCTTGTGTGTGTTTATTGCTTTACTTGTCATCAAAACCTTAGGTTAGATACACAAAACCGTGCCAGTCTCTCAGGCTGAGACCCCCCTTTTGCATTATTTTTAGGTTTAACTTAAATAACTAAAATACTGATAGAATTAGGAATTAACACTCTCACTCTTAGTGATCGACACCCTACTTACTACTAAACTTCATCTGACCGGGTACACTGGCCATTAAAGTGTTGTTTTTAGGTATAGTCGGCATAAAATATATAGTAAAACTTGCTACATAAATAACACCTACACAACGACACATCAAGTTTTTGGCGCCGTTGCCGAGGAGTGTGATTGTTTAATTTCTTATTTTTATTGGTACTTTTTAGTATAATTTTTTTAATATAAATTTAGTTTTATTTGTCTACTGTCTTCTGTTATTTATTGAATACGGCGTATCCATTTTCTTTGAAGACAGCGTATTCGACATCAAACATCAATACAACGTATTCAGTTTACTGAATACGACGTATCGACTGTCTGATACAACAACAGTTTTAGTTAGCTTTCTCTTTTAGTTTTCTAGAATAGTTTTACTTCAAGTTATGTCTTACTTTTCAGGAACAGCATCCAGACTTCGTCCATATCACTTCACTTATCCAGAAAGAGAATTGACAATGGAAGAGATGTTATACAAGTTCATTGACGAAGGAAAACGAGAACACGAGGAGATGAGGGCATTTATCTGTGACTTCCAAACTACCAACGAGCTCTTATTTAAAGAAAGGAATAATTCACTGATCAAGCCAAATTTGGGGTACACGAGTTGTTAAAAGTAATAAAAAAGAGCCTACGGTAAGTTCTCTTAACAATGAAATTGAATTTAGAATATCGTTTGACGAATCGGATGATGAAGATTACACGGTAATTTTTGATAAAAACTTATTTTCCTATAAAATGTTTTCTGTTGACAAATTGAAAACGGATTCGAAAATGATAATGAAAAAGTCCAATATGCCTTATCTTTTCCTCATGACTCGAGCCTCGGTCAGTTATTTTGATGAATTTAGGCAACGACTTTAAAGATTTTGAGAAAGAATTTCCAGCCATTGTTTACAATGTTGCTCAAATATCTAAATTAAATTTCTTAACTGAACCCACTTTAAGTCCTCAACACATCAATGAATTTAATTTGAAAGATGAAACATCATTGTCCGAATGTAATGAAGAGGAACAAAACGTTTTAAACTTTAATGATCTATTTCTTTTCAACGTAGTTTATCCCGATGATTTAAAATCGGATAAGGACAATGATGATGATAAAATCGATATTGAAAACTCTTCGGGGGATTTATCTGTCAAACCATTACCTGATGTAATAAATAACGATGTTGGTTCCTATGCACATGGGTCAAATAAGCTTTTGGAAACAAGTCATGATACATCTAATAAAATTTTCAAACCTGAAACTTTTACCAAGGGACTAAATTTTAATATCATGACTTGGAATCATCTTAACAAAGGGATGTCATTCATTTTCCTAATCAAGAATTTGTATGTGCCATTTGGCATCCCGTTCGACCCCAAATTGTTTTATAAAGATGAGATTAAATTGGGACAAGTCTAACTTAAAGACTTTTCTATAAACAAAAGTGCTTCCCGGGAGACAACCCGGAATGTAATTTTCAATTTTTATCGAGTCTGTCTTCCCAGACAGCTGATATGGCGTATCCAAACCCCATGGGTACGGCGTATCAACTATCTGGACGTTATCCAATCTTTATTTTTAGCACAGTCTATACGGCGTATTTGTTAAATGAATACAGTGTATTCGATACAGGTATCAATACGGCGTATCCTAGGGAATGGATACGGCGTATCCTAGGGAATAGATACGGCATATTGACTTTCTATACAGTTTTAGGTATTTATTTCGAGTCTAACCAAACAAATACACGAAGATATAATTGCATTTATTTTCTGAGAATTTACACAGGACCTCGTGAAAGAAAAATCGACAATATTGGTGATGTATTTACAAATCTAGAGATCTTAAAGTGTTGGAGTCTTGAAAACTTCAAGGCGTCTGTTCAACACGAAATCTTGCTCATAAACGCAACATGGAGAATCTACCTAGCAAATATCAGGGGAGTTTCTCATTTTAATTCTTTTTAATTCCCGTATTTAATGTTTTATATATACAACGAGAACGTTGTATAATTCAAGTGGGGGGATGGAATTAGAATGCTTTTGTCCTAATTTTCACATTAAAATGCTTAAATTATACTCAAATTTAAAACTTTTTCAAGCATACTTTTGTGAAATTACTTGATAAATAACCCGCACACAATAACCCTTGTTAAATATTATGAGGATTTAACCTTTCCGTTTCCAAATGTTTACCCAAATTCCATAAAATATGAGTGTGCCGGTGATGTTGTAGACTTTAGAACTTGGCTTGGTATATCACTCGAGACCACAATGATGAGTATTATGGATTTAATTACAAGTGTTAGTCCTAAATATTATCTTTCACAACTAATAAGCAAACTCGAATAAGCTCTAAATGAGCCGGTAAAAGAAAGAAAGAAAAGTAATCTCTCGTTGATTTCATTGTGAAATTGATTATATAACATTTGTCTCATGATTGCACCTACAATGTAAAGCTTGAAAAAAAACCAACGTGTTTTGATCATTTGTATGTATGTTGACAATCCATGAATGAAATTCTTGTACACAAATTTAGACTCCATGTGCACATCAATGTAGGCCAAAGCTTCTAATTCACCTGAGAAAAACATGCTTAAATGTGTCAACATAAAGTTGGTGAGTTCATTATTTTTGTTTAAGTATATAAATGTTGAACCAAGGTTCTGTAAGTGTGTATGATCATTTTAAAATCCTTAAATGGTCCTTCACAAAATGTATGTTTGATTTTTAGAAATCTCAAATAGTTGTAAAGGTTATGATATGGACCATTTCAATCCCCAAATAGTCACAAAAATGTACGTATGAACGTTGAACCGCAATTGTTCAAAGCATGTATGATATATATATATATATATATATATATATATATATATATATCACAAAATGTTTCAAGTATGTATTGCCACTTTATTCAAGGCACAGTAAATATCCATGTGTGTATAAAACAATGATTACAATTAATACTAAGTTATGAAAACTTGCGAACGTAGACTTGTATGTATGGCCACTTTTTTCAAGGTCGTATGGTTCATGTGTGTGTCGTTGGCCCTGTAGACCCAACCAATCGTGTTTTGACATGTTATAACGTTTGTTTGCCCACAGGATAGCTAATCACCCGATAGGGGATTGTCAAATCCCTAATAGATCTTTTTCTAACATTAGCGATCAACCCTCCAAAGTGATTTACAGTTCATGCAACCTAAGCTATTCATATATCATTCTCGAGTTAAAAGTATAGTTGTTGCATCCATAAGTAAAAACCAATGTTGTATCTCACCGTGAGATATGCATATGAGTGTATAACCAAGTTATAACGAGTGTTCACGCCCAAAAATTAAACCAAGTATTGTATCTCATCGCGAGATATATAAATAAATATGTAAACCAATTTGTAATCAACCATGTAAATACATTTGTAAACAAGCATGTTCTCACCCCAAAAATATATGTAAAACAAGTAAAACATGGGGCTATAAATTCACCTCGATGATGTGGAACAATTGGCAGAAATGCACATATTAAGCGTAGCACAAACGGAAGCTCGACCAAGAGGTTGCGGTTTATCCTAACGACTATGACCCACTAGCCTAGGATAATGTACTTGAGTTTCCCGATGAATGGTTACAGCAACGCGACACGTTGATAAAGATTTAGATTTCCAAGTTGTAATATTTTGGTGGTTGGTTAAATAAATAAATCAAAAAGTAAACGCAAGGTGTGTAATATATTCCGTATATATTACATATAAAAAAATAACAATTATATAACTCATACCGTGAATTATATAATAAAGACAAACAATCCAAATATTAATATGAAGTATATAATACTTTGCAAGTATTATATAAGAAGTGTGAGTAAATAATTAAACCAAACAATTTGACACGTTTTCGGAAATCACCACTTAATTAAATAAAAGTTCTTGCATAAATGTAAACGTAAGTTTTAAGGTTACAAATTATGTTAAACGATGTCTGTAAAGCTTTTACAAAAGTTATGACTTTATCTTCTAGTCGGGAATTATAAAATAATATTTTATAATTTAGTATTTCGTTCTCTTGACGGGTTGTGGCTAAAATAGCTGTCTCATTGCAAAAGTATAGTTTTTGTTCGTTTGTCGGGTTATTGTATAATTATAAATTAAACAATCTTAAAACTATATAACTTAATCTTTTTTCAATCAATCCGTGCTGTAATTACTCGCGTGTTTAAAATATATATATATATATATATATATATATATATATATATATATTATATATATATATATATATATATATCTAAACTAAACAAAATAATAATTATTACATTTATTTAACCATTTCCACCATTTAGATCTGGTTTTAATATTTATAAAACCTTATGTTATATTTATCAGTCGATTAGTATTAAACCAAACGCACCCTTTGTGCGGTTTCTGCCAAACCAAACGCACCCCTTGGTGTATTTCTACCAACCTAAACGCACCCCAAACTGTTTTATCAATAGCCAAACGCACCCGAATCTGTTTTATAAACCAGCAAGCACACGCATAATATGTTTAGTCAAACAAATACGGCCCCATTTGGGCTGAACCCAGATCCAAACGCACCCTCTCGGTGCTGAACGACCAAACGCACCCTTGTTGTGGTGATAAAAACCCAAACCGAACGCACGCACCCTTGGTGCTTACAAGAAACCCAACGCACCCTTGTGGTGCGGTTAAGAACAAACCAACACACCCTTGTGGTGGTTTCGCTACAGCCAAGACACACCCCTTGTGGTGTTATCAAAACCGAACGCACCCCTATGTGGGTCGTTTCTGTCAAACCCAACGCACCCTTGCGGTGGTGTGGGTGGCGATGTTGATGGTGGTGCGATGATGGAGATGGGGGTGGCGTGCGTCGGTGTGGTGGTGATGTGGAGGTGGTGATGGCAGCGGCTGAGACGGGGTGGAGGTGATGGAGATGGTGGAGACGAAGACGAGGGTGGGGATGTCGTGGTGGTGTGAACCGGCTGAGATGGCTGGAAAAATCTGGCCGGAGAGTGATGACGGCGCCGAAAATGTTATGTGTGTGCTAGGGTTTGTCCAAAAATGAATGAAACCCTATCTCATTTTCTATTTATATTAGAAACTATGAAATAAATGTGTAGAGTGTATGATACTTGAGGGGAAATGGTGTAAATATTACCATAGGGACTAAAAACGTAACTTTTGTTAAATAACGGTTCGCGACTCGTTTAAGATAGTTAACGATTGATTCAAGACACGAAACTTGCGCCATTGTTTTCCAATTCATTTTTCCATGAAAAATGAGTATTTACTCGACCATTATTGCATAAATGTTTTATAACATTTATTAAAATGTTTATTATTTATTTTTGTATCACGGATAAACTTTATTCGTAAAATAACTTTAACTTCAATCTTCGCATTTTTAATAAACGTTTTTGAAATAAAATGTTAAATAATTTATTAAATATTTTTATTTAATAATAATAAAAAATGATAATTAAATATAAATTTAATTATTTTTGTGTCAATACGCGTTGTGTGCGTTGTTCAAAATTTTTTTCGAGGGTATTTCAGTCACTTTCTGTTTGTTTTTGGGTCTCGGGCAAAACTAAAAAGTTGTCCGAAATGTCGTTTTACATCAAATTGCTTTAGAGTCCGAGTTGTGAAAACGTGGTTTAGCGGGTCGTTTTTGATAAGTCAACTTAGAAATAACATATATATCTTTTTCGTTTTCAAGTCGAATAAGTTAAAAATAACTTTGAACATGAGAGATATGTAATAATAAATATGATTTATTATTTAAATATGTTCCGAAAAATTACCTGTTACACGATAATCGTTTTTATGTGACAATAAAATATCAAAAGTCAAAAAGTCAAGTCAGACCCGAATAGTTAAAAGGGTAACGTAGTCATTTAAAATTCCAAAATTGCCGGTTGTTACATAAAGTCTCCATGAGCTAGGGTTTAGTAAGAGCACCATTATTAATCTCCTAAGATAGATTATAATCAACAAATGCTTGCTTTATGCGGATGCGTCTAATTGTGACAGGATTAGCGTGTATAGGTCTTAGGACGAAGTCCCGCCTAAGTCTAGGAATGATATGCCCCTTCGAGATAAGACAATCATTGCACTAAATAAACAAACCTGCGTTTTATCAGATTATCCATGGTTGATACGTTTTCCTTACATTAGTTCTCGGCCGCTTCTCTATCGTTTGTTTGTCTTCTTGTGTGTGTTTATTGCTTTACTTGTCATCAAAACTTCGGTTAGATATCATAAAAAAAAAAGTTGTCAGTTCTCTCGGCTGAAACCCCCCTTTTTTGAAATAGTTTTAGGATTAAACTTAGATAATAAAATACTGATGAAATTATGAATTAACTCGCTCCGTTTTAGTGATACGACACCCTACTTTACCGCGTAACTCCATCTGTCGGGTACACTGCTTGTTTAGGAGTGTTGTGGAAATCGTATTTAGAGGGGGGTGAATACGTTTTCCATTTAGAAAACTTAAATTTATTTCGTATCAAATATCCATCACATAGTTAGATGCATTACGATTAGTCCGGTGAATATACATCTATATCCACTAGGAAAATGTCATAGCATTTTAAAAACAATCATATGTTAACTTCTATCCATGAACACAATCATCATCAAAACATTATAAGCGAACAATCAACTCAACATATAGTCTAAGCAAATATAAATGTAAGGCGATAAGGTAAATAAAGATGTAAAGCGAAAAGTAAAAGAAATTGCAAACCAGACGCGATGATATATAGTGGTTCGGTCATGAAGTACCTCTTCGCCCTACTCCACTCCCCGAGTACCCAAATCGAGAGTTACTTCACTAGTCAACAAGCTCGCTTTAGGCGGGAAAACCATACACAACTAAGCTTAAACTGATTTCCGACACTAAGCCAAATGTCGAGTTCTAATCCTAGATAGAACCAATCTATCACAACTTTTGTATTTTGAGGACTCAAAAATACTAACCACACTACTTCACCACACTTCATAACTTCACTTCACTTCACAACTTCACTTCACTTCACAACTTCACTTCACTTCACCTAGACACTAACACGGTCAACCCGATCTATCTAAACTCTTTACGATCACATACGATCGTAAACTAAAACTTCCTTTGGTCTCACAATTGGATCTAACTTAACCTTCATCTTGATCACCTACGATCTAACAAACTATACACAACCATGTTCAACATGATATAACTAAGTACACAAGTTTGGATACCATAGATCAATCTATACATTGGTGAATGTAAGACATGTTTCGAATGGCACTAACTAAACTAATAACTTCGTATCTTGTTGATAACAAGAGTTTTCTCTTGCACTTGGAGGACTAAGCTTGAATAACTTGGAAATACAATTGCTTTTTAGATTATAATTATTAATAGGATTCTATAGGTGATGTACTAATGTTTTTAGAAAGGAAAAGAATAAGTGACAAAAGAGGAGAAATTTAGTAGGGAAACTAGTATGGTAAATTATAGGCCCAAGCTTGTTGCGCTTTCGTGGAGTCAGTTTTGGCTTAGCCGGCCCCCTTATCTCATATGGCGGCCCCCTTAGCTCCTATGCCGGCCCTCTTATCACTAAGGGGCCGCCCATAGTAGGGCACTCCTAATTTTGTCTTTTTCAAGGGAGGTGTTTTCTAGAACATTTTTAGCCGTTTTTAGGTAGAAAAATTTAATATAAAATATTTATTTTGAATAAAATATTTCTTTTAAAAATGTTTGTTACATTTTATAAAAATGTAAGCTTTAAGAAAAATAAAAATTCCTTTGATCATAAAATTAATTAAGCATTTATTTATTCATACCTTAAGTGGTTGATTTACGTCCGAGTTGCAAACTTCATTTGAAGCAGAGTGAGTGAGCGTCGAGAAATTTTGTAGGATGAATGCATTGATGATTTGTGATTACAAGTAACTTGGCACTTTACGTTATGTGTCTTTAAGTTTACATGTTTGTCTATCACCAAACATGAAGACACATGTATAGTTTAATAACTTCGTAATATTTCTACAAAACAATTTCTCCCTTTTGATGATGACAAAATATGTAAACACTTATTAACTCATAGTAAAATTGTTATATGTTACTTGTTTATACTTCTTCTCCACCTTTTTGTCGAAGCAAAGGTGGACTTTAGGCGAGACTTATACTACACTGCAAACCTTGAACCAAAGAGGCGAGCTTGCACCATCCCTAATGAAGTCTTGCTCCCATCAACCCTGTTTAATCATCCCAAGATATCTACTTTGAAACTTGAGCACCCCTTAGCTCATTGCACTCCTATGACACTTGCATCCCATGTATATTGACTCTAGCGGATCCATGGATCAAATTTGTTGCAAACTCTTAACCTACATCAAGGGTTAGTTTCGTGCAACATAATATATATATATATATATATATATATATATATATATATATATATATATATATATATATATATATATATATATATATATATATATATATATATATTTTATATATATAAGAGCGAGATGAAAGGGTTGCAATACACATATCAAGAAATGTGTAGATGTCATAATTGTTGCGACTCCCCCTCAGTGTATGCTCCCCCTTGTTTGGGGCACCAAGGAATCAAGCTACGGAAGTGTGCTACAAAAAAAAATTAGTAGAAAAGTGCACATATATATAATAACAATGATAGCTATATATATAGCAATACACTAACGGGGAGCAAGACATGCATGTCTTAGATATATGCACTCTAAACTATGACATTTTAAAAGAAAATTTAAAACCTAGACACATGCAATCATTGTTTTAATAACAACAACCTAAATCCATGATAAAAAGAATCATGACGTATACTTAAGACATGAGAATGTTTAGGAACCAATGATAAGGTTCGACCGGTACATGCTTAAGGACTAAGACTTGACCAACACCCTTCGGTATAATACCGACCTTAATAAACAAGAACAAAATTCGTTTATTGATTGACACACTATTATTATGAGAATTACATCTTCTAAGATGTTATTTGGATAAGGAGTATGAATGTATTTTGATCGACATGTTCCTTATGGTATCATCATTTAACCAAGATGATGATATGGATTTGAATAGACTTTGGGTTGTATTGAGAGATTCCTAAATCCTCAAGGTTTCTTTGTTAAGCATTATGTATGCTTTTCATGTTTGAGGTGTATAAGGATAAACATTTTCGTAAGACTTTAGATCGAACTAAATGTTGCTGATAAGGATGATTTGAGGAGGAAACATAAACGAAGAAGGATGAGCGTAAATGGAAAGGGAAGGTGTTGACTATAGGTTTGTTGGGTGTTTTGTTGGTTGTTAATGTTGACGGACAAAGGTGAAAATGTGAAATGAGGTAAGTAGTTCTTTCATGGTGAACAAAAATGAAAGACACGGACATTGTGATGACTCAACAACACTTGAAGATTGAGTTTCTTCTTTGTGTTCTTCACTTGCTAGAAAGTGGATAAAATGATGGATGATAAGACGCATTTCATACGAAATTCAGGTGACTTTTGACAAAAATTGGCACACATGACAATGTAGTTGTCGAGGATAATGAGGATGAGACGCATTTCATTACGGAAATTCCCTAGACTTTTGACATTTGCACATATGCTTATTGAGTGTCGGCGAAGGAGGATGCGACGCAATTTCATTACGAATTCACTTGTGGGGTATTGTTACATGGTGTAGTCTTCTTTTGTGAAGATGGACTAGGTGGCATGACTCGAGATTGGTAGTTGTGAAGGATGATCTCAAGTTTTACACATTGTTGGTTTCTAGTGTCTAGAATCACATATGTGAGTTCTTGAGAGTATCTGGTTAAAGGATATATGTGTAACAGTGTGTTTTTCCCTTCCTTTTTTAATTTTCGTGCTCATTCCGGAAATAAATTGTGGGAAATAAGAAGAATAAAATGAAGAATATTAAAGACGGAAATGCGATGAGCTTGGCAATGTCAGCGGATGGACGGTCTAGTCATATGATGAACTTCATCCTACGAAGTGATGTAGTCTGTCTCGAGTATTGCGAATGTTCATTAAACTATCACACGAAGATGGTACGAGGTTGTTTAAAGGTGGTGAGGGAGATGTGGCGAATATATTAACATCCTATATAATAATAGGGGAGGGGGTGTGATTATGGTTTTTGTGAAACGAAATTAGACATGAACCAATGGAGTGACATTTTATTTTGCACATTTCGCGAATTAAAAATACTTAAACATTTCGGATAAAATGATTAAGTTTTCGAGATTTATCGGAATGTTTTTAATAGTAACAAGACTAGTAAAATGAGAATGACACATTTATGAGATTTGTTTCATCATTCCTAGACCAAGACTTAAATAATTAAAAGGTTTACATTTGAGTGGTTTGGTGAGGTTGGCAGGTGATCGTTGTATTATGACGAAAACTTTTTCAATGAAGATATTTCTTTGGGACATTGTGCGAACGGAATTGGACGGATAAATTTTTGATGAGTTTTCTATCCTAAGATCGATGGATAATGTTCGATCCTCATTGTGTATGAGGTAAGCATGACGATAAACCATCGTGACATTTCTATGGGGACGGAATAGACTAACGGAAGTGAATGTACTTAGTCTCAAGGTGTGTATATTAAGGAAGCTACGAATCACTTATGTAGAAACTCGTAAGACCTTTGTCACTTGAAGGTTGATGTTAGCTTTTAGCTTTTGGAAGAGCGTTTTAACATATGTTGTTAAAAGGCTTGAATATGAATTTTCGGATATGACTTCTAACGTTTACGATCGCAAGTTAAAATTACTTGAATATTTCAAACGAAATATTTAAGTTGTCAAACCTACTTGGAGGAGTGATTAGATGTATACATAACCTTCCCTTGACAAAAAATGGATCATTTGGAAGAAATCAAGATGATGATTGATGGAATGTATGAGTGAAGACTCTAGGAGATATAAGACCATTTTACGACTCTTTTGACTTTTTAGATTTGTGACACGAACGCGAAGAAAAATATTCTAGTGTGAGACAATATATACCTAGATGCATAAGACATATAGATATAGGCATGCAAGTTTATCTAAGCATGCATCGACACAATATTCGACGAGATTAATGTGTAAGACTATATGACATTTAAACGTTAATTGTCATACATTAAGCTAACATAATGTAGGTGTACAATTAACATAAAAAAAAAACGTAGTCGTTTAAAATGGACACATACAAAAACATGATAATTTCAATGTAGTCGTCATGTTTATAACTGTTAGCATTTTAGCATTTTGGAGCTATGTGTCATTTTGATAAACTAAAGAGATACTTTAATTGCTAGAAAAAGACAAATGCCTTTATAATAGACATGTATTTAATAGCTAAGCAATTAAACGTTGAGCACAAGATAATCATGAAGACATATAAATGCATTACATGGGAGCAAGTTATCATCTTGCAACTTTAAAGCACATATGTGATGTGCATTGTGTCCAAATTAACTAAGGATAAGCCTAATTTCTACATGCTTAGTGTGCACTCCTAATGAGATACAAAGTCAATCGATGTAGTCAATCATTAGGCACATTTAGGAAGAGATATTTAATCAAATTAGAGAATGAATATGAGACTATCACTAGTGGTGCTCAATTCCTTGTTTGATGAGTTGCGAGACCGGGTTGTAAATGACGTTGTTACACAACTTAAGGTTTTTGACGAGTTTCCTTGATGACGGATGAGGTTCAGGTAGTCGGATGTTTCTTTTCGTGTTGAGTTGTTGTGTTACTAATTGCACCCTTGTGGGGGGTAAGCAAAGTCACTAGCAGTTGCATTCGGATTGTAAAAGTTGGATAAGATTAAGGTTGACAAGACTCTTTATTTTTTCAAGGAACCGTTGATGTTGTGGACCGAGAGGTCATGAGTAAAAGTATAGTATGATAGCGTTAGTAAAAGGTCGTTGGGATTCGAAGCGTGGTCCTGAGCTTACTTAGGAACGCAAGGATCGAATGAGTTCTACGTGTCCTTAGTTGTTTGTCGATAGTGCTAATGCCTCGAGTAGTTAAATCTCGGGACGAGATTTTCTCAAGGTGGGGATACTGTGACAACCATGGCTTGAGCAGGATGGTCAAACCATAGCGTTGACCTAATTATCTGTTCTATGAGTTTGGTTTATGAGATTTTGTTCATATGTGTTTATATGTGTATTATGTGGGAGATTGGTAATCAATCTATTGAGTGTGATCATCTCAATGAGATTGGATTGATGGTGAAGTTTGTTGAGTTCATTTCGTTCACTTTTGAGTGACGGGGAAATGAGTATTGAGATTTGAGCGTTTTCGTGTTAAATGTGTAAGTATTATTACGTATACGTATTTTTATGTTAGTAATTTAAGATAAGTTTAGGTTTTAGAGGTTAAGTTAAGAGAAATGAGATATTTGATGGAGAAATTTCATTTTAATCACTTATAGTGATAATGGAATTGATTGGGTATTTTGAGAAATTTGGTTTGGTTAATATGTGGATATCTAGGTGATGGATTAAAATGAGAAGTGTGTCATTTGTGAAAGAAATGAGTTTGTTAAAATATGAGAGTTTTTGGAAGACTTTCTATTTTTAGAAAGTGAATTTGGAAATGAAAAGTTATTTTTAGAAAGTAGTTTTCAAGCAAAATGGTTTAACAAATTAGCTTAGGTTTTTATAAAACTTAAGGTATAAAGATAATTAATTAAGTAATAAAAGAAAAGAAAAAAAATATTTTTTTAGGCATGAATAGTAATCCGAATTTTAGTAAAAAAAAGAAAAAAAAAGTAATTAAAGTCCTAGTTATAATCTAAAACTAATTAGACTTAATCTACAATTCTACTAGGAGGCCTATAAATATAAATCATAAATCCCTAACCCCCCATTCCCTTGAGTTCGACCGGCCATAGAGAGGAGGAAGAGAGAAGACGATTTTTTTTGGGTTTTATTTTTAAGGTACGATCCGATCTTTTAATTTTAGTTTGTTTATAATTCTAGTAACTTAATTATGATGGATTAGGGTTTAAATTAGGGTTTATAAATTAGGGTATTTAATTTTCAGAAAGTTTATGTTATAATGATGATGGCTTAATCATTAGATCGATCGGATTAGCGATAAGATCATGCGTTAGGGCTTAGATCACTCGAATTAGACGTTTAATTCACTGCAGAAAGTTAGGCAGTTTTGTAACGAGCATAACTCAATCATAAAAGATCAAATAAATAATTTACAACATACTGAAGATAATCTTAGAGATTTTACTTTCCAGAAAAGTCGGCCTCATGAGTTTTTATGGTCGGGAAGTGGGTAATGGTCATTACAAAATCAGTGTGTAAAACAGTGACGAATTTCAGTTTTGATTTTTATTTTTCTAAAAATACTTAGGCATTGAGTTAGAGGCTCTAAGTCACATGGAAATTAGTTCATATATTGTGTGTGTCTCCTGAATTTTGGCTAAGGTCAGAGTGAGGTCTAAGTTGGTTAACCAATGTCATACTTTTAAAAGGTCAGATTCTGGACGAATTCTGGACATATTGGATTAAGGAATTTCTAAAGGATATTTGTAAAAGGGTAATGACTTTGGGAGATCTAAGAGAGGTTCATAAGACATGTAAGTAGCGTGATGAATTTTGGTTTGAATTATGGGAGTGTTTAAGTGGTGCGTTTAGGACGCATAAGTGAGTGTAAAATTCTGCTTAAAACCAGAAAGTTTAAAGTGTAACATTGAAGTATAAATGGCATATATAAAAGTTGGAAAATGGTGAAATCAAGTATAGAACTATGGTAGATAGCTTATATATCCATCATAGTTAAGGTTACATCATATTGGGTTGAATTCCTAATTGATGGTAGCTTATTATGTGCTTAATTGTTTTGATTATCCGTGAAGTGTTTGTGAAGCTCTTGTTAGATTCTTTTGGGAAGCTAAGCATCAGGTGAGTTTCATAGTCCCATTTTTACATTGTTTTTAAATTGGGATGGAAATGATGCTAAGTGTTAAAATGTTTTGAATTGCTGTGATTATGTGTTTTGATTGCGTGTGGACATTATGTGATTGTATATGATTTATGGTTGCACGATGAATGTGTTATTGAATTGGATCGGAGGGGTACGCCTACCCATTCGATCGGGAGTAACGTTCCTACCTATTTGGGGTCCAGGCCTAATTATAAGCTTCAGCTGGTAGAATTTTAGTTGCGTAAGTGACATATTTGGATCGGGGGTAACGTTCCTACCCTTTTGGTTATGAGATTTGGATCGCGGGTAATGTTCCTACCCAATGGTTGATATTTGTTGGATCGAGGGACACGTTCCGTTCCCATGTTTGTGATTGGTTGCATAATTGTCCTATATTGTTTTGATAATCACAGTAATTGGTTTGAAAGGTTTATAATGTGAGTCTTAAACCTATAACTCTCACCAACTGTTGTGTTGACGTTTTTAAGCATCATTTTCAGGTGAGCTTAATGGTGTTAAGATAGAGCGAAGTGGCTAGAAGAGATCGTAGGATGCTTGGAGTTATTTATGATTTCTGTTTGAATAAATGCGTTTGCATGAATTGTTTGGATTATGTTTTTGCATGTCATTTATTGACGAGACCTGTTATGACACTTTGTGTCTATACTTTACTTTATTGTATGCATTTTAGTATTCTCTATATAGACACCATGTGTTGTGATGATATCCATTCTTGTTTACGCCTCGCGTTTCTGCCTTGGCAGGGTGTGACAGATTGGTATCAGAGTTTTATTTTATAAATCCATCGCACCCACTATGATTTATGCGGACGCATATTATGTAGTGTAGACTTAAATGTAGGCATATATATAGTGTTTTCGAGTAGGAATTTGTTCAAAGGAATTTCCTAGTAATTCAAAATTTTTCCATATTTAAACATACTCAAACCACCTATTAATTCTCTCATAATTTGGAGGGGGATCATTTTAAGATGTTCCAATTATCGGCTTCCTTGTTAATAATTGGGACATTTTTCTCCTCGAAACATGAATATTGAATCAATTGATTCCAAAAATATCAAGGAGATTTGACTTTTTTGATAAGGAGAAAAATGTGATTAAACTATATGGCTATTATGTGATTTTTATGATCTCAAGTGTATGCTTTCCCCAGTATGTGCTAAAAATCTTTTGATTAATCAATGCAACATATGAAGGGGGGGTGCAAAATGGTTAAAGTGATGGCTGAAATGCGGATGTGCCAATGACTGGGGACCATTTATATTACTGTTTGGAGTTATAAGGAGGTTAAGTTTAGGTAATCCATTCCCATGATTCCAGCCAGAACCGGAGGGATCTACCAAGGGACATTCACTAGATAGTTTGTCGAAGTCCTTAGGTATTTGAAAAAAAAGGGGTATAGTGAGTTCTAGGTAAAGTGCTGACGGAGATGGGAGCTAGTACTGGAAACAAAACCCTATACAAAGTGGTCACTAGTTTTTATGAAGTATCGAGTTAAGCGCGATGGGTTTGAAGAATTAAAAAGAAAGTTAAGATTAAAGGGTGAAAAGAATGAAGGCTCTTCTTACTACTTAGGCAAAAACGGGTTAAGACATTTGCTGTCTAGAATCACAAAGATGATTGCTGACATTGAAGATGACATCATGGACCTAGTGATTCAATGCACAACCCTCCCTAGCCACTCAGAATCTCTTAAAAGGTTTCTGTTTCATTTCTCACGGAGATTACACGTATTTCTATCAACTTTCTCACTCTGAGTTAGTTGGTATTGAAAAGCAGTCTACTCTAGCCTCCGATCACTAAAATAACCAAAAGTGCATATTGAGTCTAGTGCCAAAAGAGATCATCCATAAATTCTTAGGACATGTCAAAATTATGCTTGCTACATTCACACAATGTGAAAAACAAGAAATATATATTAAGAGTCTGACGCATTATCCTTGTGATTTTTCCAGAACAATCTGAGTGGGATACTTAAGTATTGTTGGGAATTATAGATTTGATGAGACAAAATAAATAAAAGAATGAAACATAAGGACTAAATCGTCAAGATTGGAATTCTACAAGCTGGTGGAGAATTATGGAAGATTTGGTCAAAGATATCAAAAGATGAAGATTCTGGAAGATCTCCTTAAGAAGATAAAGATAACATAAGATATTCCTTAATGTTTAAAAGATTTACTTGTTTATATCTTTATGTTAACTTCCTTTGTAAGTCATGATCTCTCTATATAAAGAGATCATAGACACATAGTTTTAGCATCCAGAAAAGTGTGTGTGTGTACACAAGATACAATGTAGACGTCTAGTTAGTTGGTGTAGCCTCAAGGTCAAGGTAACTTGATCTTGTTACAGATTAGTTGTGACCGTTATATTCTGATCAAATATAATTGGGGCTTGGAGTGTATTATATGGTAAAACCTTGTTCATAACATTTCTCTTTATGTTTTAATTCCGTTGTGCATTATGTTATCAATGTTATTAATCCAAGATGTAAGATCTAAACAATCTTGAGCTAAAATAATCTAAGGAGTTCTATCAGACTCAACAAGTGATATCAGAGCCTCATGGCTCATGATGTCTAGGATTACAAGGTGTTATTGATGTCGAATCCATGAAGAAAAGAAGAAAATACAATGGTTCGAGGTGTTTCTGGTTCCTTTGGTACAAGACGATGTTGGTGAATATTAGGGTTTTTCACAAACTCTAATTCTATAGGAGAATGCTAATTTATGACGGATTCATGACAGCTTTGTGACACTAAAAAGTGTCGTATGGATACTTAAAAAAAAGAGGTATCCTTAAACAGTGGTTATATGTTTTGTACTGCTCGCGTTGATGTTTCTACTGCCAAGGTAAAACATTACAACTGCTAGCCTTATCGTTAATAGGTTTGTACTGCCAGTTGTATGTTTATACTGCCAATGATAGTTAATACTACTAGCCTTATCTTTAAAGGTTAGTGTTGCTGCTTATGATTATTAGTGCTGCTTATGTAAGTTAGTGCTGCCAGGAGACATTAATACTGCTAGTATGATTAATACTGCTAGTATATTTTTAATGCTGCGAGTATTAAGTTTCTGCTACTAGGGTAAATTTTAGCAGTTACTACTGTTGGACTTAAACCAAGGTTTGTGCTGCTTATATATTTAATACTGCCAATAGAAGGAGTTAATACTGTTGGTTACTACTGCTTGGTTTAAGGGGAAGCTAGTGTGTTTGGATTCAGATTCACTTAAAATTTATAAAGGCTAGTTTTGGAATTTATTGGATTAATTGGTTACGAAGAAGATTGTTTATCACTTATTTGAAGTTGAAGTGGAATTGTTTGAGTTCGTGTACTTATCATATCTTAAAGTGGGTGTTACACTTTGAAGATAACTTGTTCATGCTTAGAAACGACGTGACGAAGACTTGTCATAATCTAGCAAAGGTGTGTGATTTCTCTTATGGTGCTCAATGCTCACATTTGCTATCACTTTATTTATGTGTCTCATAGAAGATGAGGATTTTTGTCAAGAGATTACGGTCTACTTATATTTCATAGATTTATTTATAAGTTTGACGTCATGTGGATAATACAAGATATAAGACACAAGTTTGGGTTATTCTACTTCAACATCAAGTTTGTTATACTTAGTTTTCTTTATCAGTAATCATTACATAGAGCCTACAGAATTGAAGATTCAAGAGATGGTTAACATATGGGTTTTAAGGGAAGCTTATTGTCAAAAATGTTTAACCATCAGGATTTGTTCATGCACCACTTGAGATGAAAGGTTTCATTACTACTGCTAGTTGTTTATTACTACTGCTTGTCTAAGTTTCTACTGTCTTGAATTCATTATTCTTATTATGCGTCATGGAGGGTAATTTGAGACATTGGAAGGTTGGATTGGTAGTGTAGTATATGGTTTGTAGTTGTAAAGATTTAAGTTGCTTATCTTCACAAGACCTCTATTGGATTATGACAAAAAGGGGAAGAAGATTACAGAGATATGATTTGCAGCTTATTATGTGTGGTGATATGAGCAGGTTACAAAGGAAATCTGATTAAGGGGAAGTTTTATTTCATTCAGGGAGATCCATGATCTCAACTTCAGGGGAAGCTTTGATTAAAGGCTTTATGATGAAGTTCGTGCAAGAACATTGTTTGTTTTGTCATCATCAAATAGGGGAAGATTGTTGGGAATTATAGATTTGATGAGACAAAAGAAACAAGTAATGAAACAAAAGGATCAAAATCGTCATTAAAGAATTCTACAAGCTGGTAAGAATTATGAAAGATTGGTCAAAGATATCCTATCAATTCATTGATGCACCATTGTATCTGGAGACATGGTCTAAAACCTTTTGCTTTGGTCTCCAAACCCAACATGTTGAGGCCTTAACAACATTAGCCTCATTTCCTTTATTATCACTTATTACTGCTTTTGGCCCAACAGTAGTAACATTTCCCTTAACAGTATTAACTTTTTCTTTTAAATTACTATTTTTATTTGTTGTAGACTTGTTAAAGGGCCTTCTAACATGTGTATGTGCTATATTAAAAACATTTGATGTTGTCCTTACACAGTTCACTGTTGGTTTTGGGTAAGCAGTATTAATTGGTCTGGCAGTATTAACTGATATTGTTGCTCTTGAAAAGTTTTGCCCAGCAGTATTAAGTGTTTTAATGCCAGATTTCATTAAGACTACTTTTGGAACAAAATTTCCTTTTGGATGAGGGTGAGTCATTCTTTGAGAATTTTGGTGATTTACCCTTCTAGCATTGTTCCATACAATTTTCTCTACCATTTTCTTTTCATAGAAATCACAATCTTTGATCAAATGATTAAAACTGCCACATTCATAACAAGCTTTATTTTTAAACTCAAAATTACTTCCTAATTTCTGAGTCATTAAATTATTCCAGTTTCTCTGGTTACCTCTAGGGCTTTGACTGTTTTTCCTAGGGTATTTAGCTTGCTTTTTGTTATCTACCTTCTTAACAGACTCCCTAGTTGTTTTCACATGCTCATTAGATTTAACAAATTCTGTTTTGGCAAAACTAGGTTTTCTCTGTTTAGACTTAAACTCATTCTCATTCTCATCCTCACTGTTAGATATCCAGTCTTTAATAAGTGGTTCACCAACAGACTTAGGTTTTGACACACTAGTCTTAGCTTCACTTGTTGTAACATTAGGTATACTAGTTATTGACTCACTAAAAACATATTCTCCCTCATCATCAAGTACCAAATCATATTTAGGTGGCATGAAGTTCCCAGTATAGGGAGGGGGAACAACATAATACCCTTTACTAGTTTTGTACCTATCATTCTCCTGACTATCAAACACATGACTATCAAACCCCACACCAGTATTGAGCTTATCACTTACTTGAATCTCTAACAGTTTGCTTAGATTTTTAGATGAATTTCCAAACTTTTCTAAGG
Organism: Tanacetum coccineum; assembly: GCA_026074375.1. Lineage (NCBI taxonomy): Eukaryota > Viridiplantae > Streptophyta > Magnoliopsida > Asterales > Asteraceae > Tanacetum > Tanacetum coccineum. The sequence goes on along the minus strand of BQNB010021134.1, from coordinate 6,100 downwards.
TAACTTTTAAATCATCTCTTTCCTTTTCAGCTTTTTCAAATTTTTTTCTAAGCTCTGTTAGTGCATTATCTCTCAACTTAATATCAAGTTTTAAAATCTTTATGTCTTCTTCAAAAACAACCTCATTCATTTTATACACATCTAGTCTAGCATCTATAGATTCTAGACCTGCTTTATAAGCACCTATATTTAATTGAGACTTATTAAAATCTTTTGTCAGATTATCATAATGTTCTTTGAGAGTTTCATAAGATTTTAAACATGCCTTAGAACAAGTAGATACCTTAGAATCTGAGCTTGAAGAACTTAAAGAACCTGAAGATGTATATGCCATAAGTGCAAAGTTTGTAGGTCCTTCTTCAGCCTGATCACTCCAGTCATATCTAAGTCCATCTTGAGCCACCAAAGCTTTTATCTCTGTTGTTTCCACTGTCACATTCCTCCTTACAGGTTCTTTGTTCCTATTCTCCTTTGGAGCCCTGCACTCCCTTGCAAAATGACCCTTTTTATGACAGTTATAACATTCCACTTTTGATTTGTTAAACCGTATGGTCTCAGAACCATTGGCATTAATCTTCCTTCCAATCATATTTAGGAATCTTCTAGCTCTCATGGTCAACATAGCCATCTGCCACTTTAGATCTATCTCTTCCAAGTCATCAGCATCAATATGTTGTAAGTCCTCATCATTTAATTGTAGACTGTTGGATTGGTTTACAAAGAAAGAATAGATCACAGCATCACTCATACTATCAGCATTGGCAGAATTAGAACCATAAGCTTGATTGGAACTGCCAGAGTTATTGGAGGACACAAAAGCCACATTCTGTGAATTTTGGTTTGAGCTTGATGACCCTTTAACTTCAGTTTCATAAATCTTCAGATTGTTGTATAGGTCATCCATGTTTAAGGTGTCTAAATTAGGTTTTTGTTTTCTCCAGATCAAGGTATGAGTCTTCCATTCTGATAGGAGACTTCTTAGAAACTTCAGATTCATATCTTCTTGAGAAATAGTTTCACCCAGAATCTCTAGCTGACTGATAAGCTTTTGAAGCTTATCATAGGTTTGATCAAGTCCTTTTGAGCTTGATCCATTGAAATTCTCATATTGTTGATTTAGAAGTGTCTTCTAAGTTTTCTTTGACTCCTTATTACCTCCAAACATTTTCTCTATGGCATCCATCAAAGTCTTGGCACATTTGTAGGTATTAAACTTTAGTTGATGTTCATTTAGAAGAGCCATCAACAGTGTACCTCTTGCCTTTAACTCATTCTTCCTTGCTAACTTCTCCTCTGTAGTTGTAGGAGGATATGTTTGCTCAACACCATTAACAGTTCTCTTTGGTGAAGGTGAGTCTCCATTTACTATTACTTCCCAAAGAGCATAATCTGTCATTAGGAAGTATTGTTCTATCCTTATTTTCCAAAGCTCAAATTCTCATGGATTAAGTACTGGAAGTTTTGCAGCAGTAACCATTGTTGAAGATCCTGCCTCCATGTTATCACAAACAAATAGTTCTGATATGTGTAGATTGTTTCTTCTAATTCAAAGTTTCTCAACAGGCTTTGATACCACTTGTTGATCTCACTTGAATAGATCTTGCTTAGCTTGTAAAAAGCTTAGTTGTATTAAATAAATCCAAGACAACTATGGTAGAAACTTTGATTGAATATATCAAAGACTATGCGGAATCTAGTCAATGATACTAAGAAGAATTCTAATAAAACAGTAACACAAAATTAATAAAAAGACAGATTACGAAACATTTAGCCTCAATATAAAACGAACACTCTTAATAGTGTTAGGGTTTACAAAACCTTGAAGCTACGAATATCAAAGATGTACATCTAACATTATGCCCTAGGACCTCCTTTTATACACCAAGGAGTCCTACAAGGCTTACAATACTTTCCTAACTTATCATGATATTTTCTATAAGAAAATGTAATCTCTTAAATAAATAAGTTATACATATCTTCTTTACAAATAACTAATACTTATCTTTGTAAGTATTCTTGTTCTCCAATCAATCTTTATCTCTTCTCTGATAAGTCTTTGATCTCATCTCTGTCAGCATAATCCTTCCAGCAGTAGTAATCACTCAGCAGTTGTAACTGAGCACAAGCAGTATTAACTACTTAGAAGTTTACTCTAGCAGTACTAACATACACTAGCAGTACTAACTTTTGTACTAGCAGTAGTAACTACTTAGTATATTTTCAGTCTTCATCTCTGAGCAGTCTTAACTTCTACTAGCAGCAGTAACTTTATACTAACAGTACTAATTATACTAACAGTAGTAACCAGCAGTAGTAACTTTTATACTACCATTACTAACTACTTAACATAATTTTCATTAGTATTACCAGCAGCACTAAGTTATGCTTGACAGCACTAATATATACCTGAGCAGTAGTAACTCTAAGAATCATCTTGAAGTCTTTTAATCCCAACATTAAATCGCAACCGTCTTCGCATCTTGGCGGTCTGTTTTTTCCGGTATTTCGTTCGGGTTTATTTTGGTATTTTCCTCTCGTTTCAAAACAGTTAAATTTGGTTGTGCTCATTTATATTGAAAACTTTGTTTTATTGTAGAAAGTTGGCTTATATTTTTTATTTTTTTGTATATGAGCCTAATAATGTTTACTACCCAAATTATTACAATTATACACATATAAAAAGAGACACAACATATGCAAACGAAAATTAAACACATAGTTTGATACAGTATCATAATATTAGACAATATATTATCAAGAAAACCACACGTATATGACAAACAGTATATAAACAATAAGATATATCGTGTATAATAATTACAACCAACAAAATAAATATTAATTTAAAAATTAGATTTATTATTTATTTATTTATTTATATTCTATTATTATATATTATTATAAAACTGGTTCGGTTCGGTTCGGTTTTTGGATGAAAACCAAAATCGAACCGAAATTTTTCGGTTTTTGAAAAAGTAAAAACCGAACCATCGGTTTTTAGTTTCGGTCTGTTTTTTTGGTTTTCGATTCGGTTTCGAGTTTTTCGACTTTTTCTGCTCACCCCTACCAGCAGCACTAAGTTATGCTTGACAGCACTAATATATACCTGAGCAGTAGTAACTCTAAGAATCATCTTGAAGTCTTTTAATCCCAACATTAAATCTGGCTGACACAAGCAACAACGACGTGATTTGAAATTATGACGGGATTTATTCAGTCAATGGCGGATTCTCGCATCGGATCATTGCAGATTCATGTTAGTTTATGAGCTTTGTTGGTATATATTGAATAGCTGTGAAATGCTTGGCGGTTATTTTAGAACATTCCATTGCCACCTCACTTTTCAAGACTCTGTAGATAATGAAGTTAAATATGTTATCTTTTATAGGTGATGATACCATTGGGTTGCATGAAAACTACCATGTGTCGGTGTCTGTAACAGGCTGACAAAGCTGGCAATTCAACATCATTCAGTGAAGTTGTGGCCAAAGAAGCCTCTGCCAAAATCGATAAAGAAAAGGTAATACAAATAATTATAGCATCTAAGTTGTCAATATGAGTAAGTTTATTGGTACGTGTTAGATAGGCTTGAACTGAAACACGTTTGCCCAATAGTTTCAAGTTTTTTTAAAAATTATTAGTGTGTCAAATATGATTTAACCCTTGACAGGAGGTCCAACATGAAAAGCAAGAGCAGTTAAAACTGTGAGTTGAGGAAAATGACATCCCTCAGGTTACACGTCGATTTTAAAAAGTTTGATTGGAAGGTTTGTTGGACTATTGCTATATGTATCGTATAGTTTACTTTTGTTACTAACTGGGAAACTTATAGGATCGTGGTTTATGACTGTACATGTTGTAGGGTAGATAAGAGTGGACGATTGAGTATATCAAGAGGAATGCAAGTGTTCTTTGGCGCATGTAATCCTATCTTTCATGAACAAAGACCACGCTTTCTTTTCTTTCAAGTAAATATTGCTTATAATGCATATGTGATATTTTAATATGTAATGCCAAACGCTTCCTAATTTATGAATACATGCAATCACGCTATGTGCATCAAAACGTATGTGTACTGATTCTCAAATTAGTGAAAAAAATAGAAATCTTTACAATTTTTAATAGTGCTAACTGCAACTGATGCAAGATATTGTGTTGGGTGTGTTTGTTGATTCTATCGATTATGAAGTATGTTGCTCCTCGACGTGATAAGTTGCATACTCTAATCTTAAGTTGTATCCTTCATCTTCTGGATTGTTGAATACAGGCACGTGCTGGAAACAAGGTCACAGGCTAGAATGGGATCGTTTGATATCAATGTTGCAACAAGGTCACATGTTGGTGACTTATAGGATCAAGCAGTGGTGAAGCTCAAGGTAAATAAGATTTTCTAATTTTTTTCTCAGAACCTGTAGTTACACCAATAAATGCTTATACATAATTACATAAGCATTTAAATTCACCTAGACATACATAATCAGTTTTTGCTACAACCAAACACCCATAACTGATTAGTCGCTACATGAGCATGTATGCACACTTTAAAGTATGCAATCCCACATGCCCCTTAAAAATGCTTATTTGATGTCGATATCCTTTATGTCAAAAACTACTTATCTGTGATAGCTAGCAGAACATTATGAACATATAAACTACGCACTTGAAACTATGCATTCCCAAATGCCCTTTAGAACTGCTTATTCGATTATTTCATTCGAAAAAAGCTAGATAACCACTTTTGAAAAGATATCATCTTTGCAAATACTATTGTGCAATTCATTTGCTTTCTAGAAATAGTAAAAAAAAGGCCCTTAAACTTCTTATAAGTTTACGGATAGCTTTTGAAACATGTGGCTACTTTTAAATATTCTGAAATGTCTTACGTGAATTGATTTGCTTACTAATAATAAGTCATCCTTTTAATTTGAGCCATTCTTTCAATTGTCTGGTAATTGGTGAGCATAAGTGTTACTGTTCCAAAATATTATCGTTCTTTTGATGGTATAATAACACACTTTGCAAACTACACTAAGCTGTATGAGTGTGTGGCTCCATTGGTTTTGGTAAGGGGTACACTTCAATCATCATTCAGAAAGAGCTAATTCGCTTCTCATCTTTAGATTATAATCAGCTCAACGCATATAAAGAAATGTTATTGGCCATACACTAATGCTCTTCTTCATGACTATTTGCAGGTGAATAATAATTTTCTTACAGTCGGCAATGCAAACAATGAAGTCCCTGTAAGTAGTGCAAATAATTTGCTACCTTAGTTTTTTTATTACTTTAATAAACTTGAAGGACACAGTAAGTGCAATCTTTTGAGGAATATATATGTCAAATATGTGGTTTTAACCCCCTTAGGCATGATGTTCGTAAACCACCAACGTATTGTTTCCTAAATTTGAAGTTGGTAAATAAAGGAGAGGCCCATAATCTATTTGGACAGATAGCAGCTTTGACTGACTTCACATCTAAGATAATAGTAGTACGAACAACACCATCTGGTCATTGTGTTGGTACATGGTAATATAATAATATGTTGCCTCTATCACTCTATATCTGAAATGTGATGTCACTAATAGCAATATGGCTTCTATCACTTTCAGAGATGTTTGAGTAATGAAATTAGTTACTCATTTTTAGAAAGCAGTAGTTTGAATTTTGTTTTAAAGCACTTCCTTTTTGGAAGTCAGTGTCGTCAATTACTCTTTAGCTTTGTAGACTTTGAAGTCTCCATTTCTTATGCAATCTCTCGATCTTACAAGCTTTATTTTTTCTCATCTCAGGTATTCAATTTTAGTACAGGAAGATTAATAAGTAAGATAGTTGTGGACGTTTACTATACCTGGTGTTAGTTTATTACATTCTAGGCGTGACAACGGTTTGTAACAGGGTCAAGTAAAACTATGCGGAACCATCTGATCCAGTAGCGATCCAGTAGCAGTAGCAGGAGAAGAAGAAAAGAAGAAGCAGCATACGTCATGATAAATTAATTGGTTTGCTAGAGTTATTTATGGAGATTAAGTTATACATTATTTTGGAAATGCTTACAATATGAGAATTGCAGATATTAATTTGTATCATACTTTGTTGATTT